>JAWPHD010009333.1:0-104947 GCA_037043455.1 Cyrtodaria siliqua | reverse complement strand
ATCGCGAGCGTAAGCTCGCCTTACGGTTAACGCGTTGTTGATTTTCTGAAATTGCCATACTAAGGCAATAAAAATCTTCGTCCAAACCGCTAGAGTTACCTGCCCGTTAAGTTGCATCGTGCAAGTAAAACGATGCACCGTGCAGGTGAAACGTATTTCTAGCACGTCGTTATAATCTCACATGAACGCCGAGCGGAGCGAGGTGTTATTCGAAGGAAAATAAAGCTAATTACACCGAGATTACATCGAGAAGCGAAGTTATACAGCTAATATCACCGAGCGAAGCGAGGTCTTGTGCATTGAATATAACATACATGTAAATAAAGTTTGTTTTCGATTCTCTCTCTTCTCTTCTCTTCTCTTTCTATCTTTCCCTGCTAGTGTTTCTCAGCTTGCTCAGTCATTCAATTCAACATATTTATTTTATTCATTTTTTACAATCTTATTTGTTCAAAAAACAAACAAAATCCACGATTTAATGCTTGATTACGATGAAAAAAAGTGCTCACCAAAAATAAACCAGTCTTTGATTGCAGTAAACAGTATAAGTTAAAATGATTCATTTAGAAACACCAACAAAAGTAAAAAACAATCCAAAATATGAATCAAATTTGATGTAGAAGCACTCGAGCAGATGTGTTTGATTTTGCATTGAGTTTAGAAAACTCCCACTGATGTAAACTGTCTGTAAGGCATAACAGTGATGAGCATTGCACACACTTATTTAATCGCTCTAGTCTATTAACTTAAAACGACGCTTGCCACTGTTCAGTCAACAACAAAATCAAACGATTTAATGCTTGATTATGTTTAAATAAAAGTGACTGCGTCAATATGTAAGTTAGTTTTAACTAGATCTATTTTTTTTTATATTGATCTAGATCTACATGCGGTGATTTTCACTTGAAAGCAGTCAAATTTCATTGAAAATACAATATGACAAAAGGACTTAGAAAGCTGGCTAAGAGCTGACCATCCTACCTAATAGTAATAAATGTCTGAGATTGTGTGAACTGTGTCATTGCTTTTTGTTCAAATTGTATTTAACGACCACTGCGCCATTTAAGTCTCAATTACACTTATTATTATAAAATTCACCTGAAACAATAGTTTTATGAAATAATAATTATTCGCCTACCTTTTGATCCTTAAATTGTTTTTTGCGAAACCAAAGGCGGTAAGTGAAATATCCTTTCTTTTACTTGAAAGCACAAACGTAAACCTTTTTTGTTCTTTGTAGACAAAGTGAACTGTAGACGTAATAGTACGTCACCCATTATGGACAAGTTTCAATGCTGATTACGTCAGTCAGCTGACGTTCGACGCAATTTTAATTTTTAAGAGGGGATGTTAGAGAGTGGTGACTTGTAACGAACTGATTATTTCAAATGACACATCAGCAATGATTTGTTTGTTTGTTTGTTTGTTTGTTTGTTTGTTTGTTTGTTTGTATGGTGTTTTTACGTCATTTTCAACACATGTAAGGCTTATATATGACGGTGGATTTTTGGGGTGGTGGAGGCAGACCACCCACTTGTCCTGGGTAGAACTAGTACTATAGAACCAGTACTCTATACACCTCCCGCCATCCGTAAGGATCGACACATCCTCACAAGTCGAGCTGTGGGATTCGAACCTGCAGCGGTGAGAGGCGAGAAGGTTTACAACGCAACATTCAGTATCACATGAAACAATTCATTCCTATTCCTTCCTACCTAATCATTGCTGCTAAGTGAAGGCATTTACATTTAGGAAATAGGAATAGATTGGATCATCCTGAGAAGTCTCATAAAAATAAAAGTATGCATACATAATTTTATACTGATCATGCTTATTCAAGTTCACCTGACACTTACTCACTATTTAAGTCATTTTTTTCACAACTGTGGCCGATTTGCTTCACAATTATTATTATTAATTTATTTCTTTTATTTATTATTATTATTTGATTTATTTTGGAAAAACATTTCCACCACTTAACTTGTTCAGTATTGTTTTGTTCTGGATCATGTTCATAGAAGAAAGTTTATCTAAAATGTTTCATATTATCCTGCTCCCACAAAAACAATGCATGTATTCAATACTTTTTTTCACAAATTAGGCAGTTTTCGCGCTTTATTTTCTCCCACCAAAATGACCACAGTGCTAGGGGTCGGGAGTCTTCACAATTTTTAGGGGGTAAAAGCCCTCGCAACATTACAATGGAAATCACACTGCAGTGCTTGGTTTGATTTAGTTTAAAACTTATTTATTTTACATCGATTGTAACGAAATCTCTATGAACTTATTTGAATCACTCTCGATGTCTTCCTGTGTAGAACCAGTACTAAGCAATGCAGAGATACAGTGTCTTGCTCAGGGACACAACGCAATGGCGAGAATCGAACTCACGACTTTTGGATCATGGGTCCAACGCTCTACCACTAGACCACAGCGCTCCACGGTTTGATTTGGAAGAGTATAATGTGTAGATCCCCATTTCGATTTCGAATAGTTATGCTTAAATAATTTGTTGAATTAGTTTTTTTTTATGTGAATGATCGCAAAGTTTGTATGTGAATAGTAGTGTGTTGCGTTTTTTGTGTGTCCCTTAGAACGGAGCAACTGAGTTGGGTTTAGAAAATCCCTATGTTAGCTAAGGGTATTACAGTATGAGTAATATTACACAATGTAACCATTTTTATTTACTTAAACCGACGCTCGCCCATGAGACAGTGCCTTATTCATAGTATCTAGTAGTTACAGAATATCTAGACGGAATATCTAGTAGTTAAAGACTATCTAGTAGTTCCAGAATATCTATACAGACTATCTAGACAGAATATATAGTAGTAGTTACAGAATTATCTAGACAGAATATCTAGTAGTTACAGAATATCTAGACGGAATAATCTAGTAGTTAAGACTATCTAGTTGTTACAGAATATCTAGTAGTTACAGAATACTCAAGTAGTTACATACTATTTAGACAGAATATCTAGTAGTTACAGACTATCTAGACAGAATATCTAGTAGTTACAGAATATCTAGACGGAATATCTAGTAGTTAAAGACTATCTAGTAGTTACAGAATATCTAGTAGATAAAGACTATCTAGTAGTTACAGAATATCTAGACAGAATATCTAGTAGTTACAAAATATCTAGTAGTTAGAGAATATCTATACAGAATATCTAGTAGATAAAGACTATCTAGTAGTTACAGAATATCTATACAGAATGTCTAGTAGTTAAAGAATATCTAGTAGTTACAGAATATCTAGTAGATAAAGACTATCTAGAAGTTACAGAATATCTAATAGTTAAAGAATATCTAGTAGATAAAGACTATCTAGTAGTTACAGAATATCTAGACAGAATATCTAGTAGTTACAAAATATCTAATAGTTACAGAAAATCTTTACAGAATATCTAGTGGATAAAGAATATCTAGTAGTTACAGAATATCTATACAGAATATCTAGTGGATAAAGACTATCTAGTAGTTACAGATATATCTATACAGAATATCTAGTAGTTAAAGAATATCTAGTAGTTACAGAATATCTAGTAGATAAAGAGTATCTATTAGTTACAGAATATCTATACACAATATCTAGTAGTTTAAAAATATCTAGTAGTTACAGAATATCTATACAGAATATCTAGTAGATACGAATATCTAGTAGTTACAGAATATCTAGTAGTTACAGAATATTTAGTAGTTACAGAATATCTAAAAGAATATAAAGGAGTAGTTACAGAACATCTAGTAGTTATAGAATATCTAGCAGTTACAAAATATATATTAGTTAAATAGTATATAGTAGTTACAGAATGTCTAGTATATACAGTATATATAGTAGTTACACAATGTCTAGTAGTTACAGAATATATAATAGTGACTGAATATACAAGTTAAAATTTAAAACAGATCCTCTCAGTAAATGCTTAGGAAACTGCATTTATATTTTTTTGGCAGAAAACTGCCTGTTTCATCTGCAACGTCATTTATGCAAAGCAAGTCCCTACGGTCAAACCACATTAAGGCCCTATTTTCTCGTTTTCCTGTACACAATTAACCTTTGTGTGTACATATTTAACAAACACTACCATTTATATAAGCAGCGTACATACCATAACGATCAGGTGGGACTGGTGGCCATTATTGGAATATGACCCACAATAGGAAAACAAGAGGCCTAAAACATATGAACACTATGGAAATTATAAACAACACCTCACGTGAAATCACTAGGCAAATGAATTCAAGTTAACAAAGTAGTTAACAAGAGCTGTCGGAAAGGTTACGGGCTCGACTATTTGAAGTCAATTTTAAAAAAGCCACTAAACATGTTGTCAGACCCACCTGACGCCAGTTCATTCACAAAGTCAAATCTTGAATTTGGAAGGTACGTGGTGTTGAGGGGTGTAGAGGGTAGGATATTTGAGCATATATACCAAATATCAGGGTACGAACTTTAAATACCTCAATAAGAATTCAAATTTAGGTGGCGGGGGTATATGGGGGGAGTGGGGACGGTATTAGGGGCAATGGAGAAAAAAAGGCCGCTGGGGGTTTGAACCAGGTTCTAGGGTGCTCCAAACTCACACTAACCCTGTCATCCCAATTAAACGGGACAGTGTAAATAAAGAAATCGCCGCCATGAACTATTCTCTAACCAACAAGAATGTTAATTAAATACGTAAAAACAGTACGTCAAGATAACTCAATCATTCATATTGACCTACTTTTCATTGAACGTACATCTTTCACATATATATAAACATGTGTAAAGTTTTGAAGACCTACGACTTCTGAAGTCTGTGAACTAGTCTACACTAAAACGTGAATGTAAAACGTTAATGTACACTTTTAATGTAAATTAACGAAGTTCAAAAACAACGTGAAGGTCATTCATATTGATCAAATTTCTTACGAACATACTGCTGGCACGTAGGTGTAATCATACTGCTCGCACGTTGGTGTAAACATACTGCTGGCACGTAGGTGTAAACATACTGCTGGCACGTAGGTGTAATCATACTGCTGGCACGTAGGTGTAATCATACTGCTGGCACGTAGGTGTAATCATACTGCTCGCACGTAGGTGTAAACATACTGCTGGCACGTAAGTGTAATCATACTGCTGGCAGGTAGGTGTAATCATACTGCTCGCACGTAGATGTAAACATACTGCTGGCACGTAGGGGTAAACATACTGATGCCACGTAGGTGTAATCATACTGCTTGCACGTAGGTGTAATAATACTGCTGGCACGTAGGTGTAATCATACTGCTGGCACGTAGGTGTAAACATACTGCTGGCACGTAGATGTAAACATACTGCTGGTACGTAGGTGTAAACATACTGCTGACATACTGCTGGCACGTAGGTGTAAACATACTGCTGGCACGTAGGTGTAATCATACTGCTGGCACGTATATGTAAACACACGGCTGGCACGTAGGTGTAAACATACTGCTGGCACGTGGGTGTAATCATACTGCTGGCACGTAGGTGTAAACATACTGCTGGCACGTAGGTATAAACATACTGCTGGCACGTAGGTATAAACATACTGCTGGCACGTAGGTATAAACATACTGCTGGCACGTAGGTGTAAACATACTGCTGGCATGTAGGTATAAACATACTGCTGGCACGTAGGTATAAACATACTGCTGGCACGTAGGTATAAACATACTGCTGGCACGTAGGTGTAAACATACTGCTGACACGTAGGTGTAACATACTGCTGTCACGTAGGTGTAAAGTTTGAGAGCTCTGCAAATTCTGAATGTTTCTTATGATAATGAAGACACATGTCAAATTTGTATTTCCAGTGAGTATTGAAATATATGGACTTTTCCAAAATAAAAAATATTTTAGTGAAAACGGGCTATAACTCTGCTAAAATAAAACACAGAGTTATTAATATGTTAATATTATGTGCCTGTTATTGTCCTTGATGATACGGATGACACGTCTGCGGCTTCCTTACATTTACATAGATGTAACCTAGTGGGTATTGAAATACATGGACTTGACATAAAACAACCAGAAAATCTAGGTAGGAAAGGAGTTAAAATATTGCTAAAATGCAAAACATATGAAACATCAATCTCTGAATGTCATTGACAGTACTATTGATACATGGCAAGCTTTACTGAAGTTATTTTGATATATGACTTGCAACCATTAAACATACACAGTCTTTCTTAAAACATTTACAAGAAATTCTTTGTCGAAAAATGGCCGGTCTACTCTTTTTGGTACAGAATACCTACTCTAATTTTTTCTTTTGTGTGACCAGTGGCTGCTGAAATAATTGGAATTTTTCAAAAAACGTTAACCTGAAAGCCAACGACGACGGGAACGCCGACACAGACGAGGGCGTCAATACAGCAGGATGTTCATGTTCTTCGAGTAGTCGAGCTAGAAAGGGAAATATGAATTGTACTTTAAGGATATACTCTAAAATGTAGATGACTGAATACGTATTTAATTTCCGGCCAATTGTTATGAGCCATGTTAACCAGTACTCAGCCCCCCTTGAAACACTTGATGAAACCTTATGTATGTATGAATCACCAATAGACAGCGTATTACATGCTCTCACGCAAATGTACATATAACGCAGTTGTATAGCATTGTTCCACTTGTCGTTTCATCTTGACTTTCCTCTTTACAGTATTTATTATCAAAGTCCTTTTTAATTTTTGGTTGATTGAAATATTCAAACTTTTAACATTTTGTCTCACAGCGTTTATAGAGCATGTGAAAAGGTATTGTGAGAAGAAATAGGTAAACTCTGGTATCAATTTATTCTGGTCAATACAAAGTTTTGGCGAGTACAAACTACGTAATCTACCTCAAGTGTCGCTATTATCTACTAATGACTTTTCTTCAATTTACACTACATAACCGCATAACCTTATAAAGGAAATACTAATAGCTCTTATACAAAAAACACTTTTGCCAGTGAACAAACTACTCTTTTAGCCTGTATTTTATTATCAAGGTCCTTTTTGATATTTGTTTGGTTGGTTGGTTGAATGGTGTTTTATTACGATATTTTCAGACTCGGTTTTAAAGAAAGCATTTGATCATGTTTCCCACATAGTTATGCATGGTTATTTTGAATGGCCTGTTTTTTCAATCTGAATACGTATCCATGTCTCCTTTGTTTGATACATTTACAAGTTGATTTGAATTCCTGACAATGGGATGTTTTAGTCTCAAAGTTATACAATATTTATAATAGTTTGCCAAAATCTCGTTGTTTGTAAGGTGCACACTAGAAACTGTTCTAAAATAAAGCGGCATATTTTGCAATTGACCGTTACAAGGCGGTATCCCCGTATTGCCATTGACCATTACAAGGCAGTATCCCCATATTGCCACTGACCATTACAAGGCAGTATCCCCATATTGCCACTGACCGTGACAAGGCGGTATCCCCGTATTGCCACTGACCGTTACAAGGTGGTATCCCCGTATTGCCACTGACCGTTACAAGGTGGTATCCCCGTATTGACACTGACCGTTACAAGGCGGTATCCCCATATTGCCACTGACCATTACAAGGCAGTATCCCCATATTGCCACTGACCATTATAAGGCAGTATCCCCGTATTGCCACTGACCGTTACAAGGTGGTATCCCCGTATTGCCACTGACCGTTACAAGGTGGTATCCCCGTATTGCCACTGCCCGTTAGAAGGCGGTATCCCTATATTGCCACTGACCGTTACAAGGCGGTATCCCCATATTGCCACTGACTGTTACAAGGCGGTATCCCCGTATTGCCACTGACCGTTACAAGGTGGTATCCCCGTATTGTCACTGACCATTACAAGGCGGTATCCCCATATTGTCACTGACAGTTACAAGGCAGTATCCCCATATTGTCACTGACAGTTACAAGGCGGTATCCATATATTGCCACTGATTGTTACAAGGCGGTATCCCCATATTGCCACTGACAGTTACAAGGCATTATCCCCATATTACCAATGACAGTTACAAGGCGGTAACTCCATATTGCCACTGACAGTTACAAGGCGGTATCCTTATATTGCCACTGACTGTTACAAGGCGGTATCCCGATATTGCCACTGACAGTTACAAGACGGTATCCCCATATTGCCACTGACAGTTACAAGGCAGTATCCATATATTGTCACTGACTGTTACAAGGCGGTATCCCCATATTGACACTGACTGTTACAAGGCGGTATCCCCATATTGCCACTGACTGTTACAAGGCGGTATCCCCATATTGCCACTGACCGTTCCATGGCGATACCTCTATTGTCAACAATGACTCTTCCAAAGCAGTACCCCTATTGTCAACACTGACCGTTCCAATGCGGTACCCATTTTGTCAACACTGACTGTTTCAAGGAGTTTCCCATATTGTCAGCATTGACCGTTTCAATGTAGTCCCACTATTGTCAACACTGACTGTCCCAAGGCGGTACACCTATTGTCAACACTGGCCATTCCAAGGCGGTACCCCTATTGTCAACACTGGCCATTCCAAGGGGGTACCCCCATTGGCAACACTGACCATTCTAAGGCGGTACCCCTAGTGTCAATACTGACCATTCTAAGGTGGTACCCTTATTGTCAACACTGTCTGTTCCAAGGCGGTACACCTATTGTCAACACTGGCCATCCCAAGGCGGTACCCCTATTGTCAACACTGGCCATTCCAAGGGGGTACCCCCATTGGCAACACTGACCATTCTAAGGCGGTACCCCTAGTGTCAACACTGACCATACTAAGGTGGTAACCTTATTATCAACACTGACCATTCTAAGGTGTTACCCCTATTGTCAACACTGACCATTCTAAGGCGGTACCCCTAGTGTCAACACTGACCATTCTAAGGTGGTACCCTTATTGTCAACACTGACCATTCTAAGGTGGTACACCTATTGTCAACACTGGCCATTCCAAGGTGGTACCCTTATTGTCAACACTGTCTGTTCCAAGGAAGTACCCTTATTGTCAACACTGACCATTCCAAGGCGGTACCCCTATTGTCAACACTGACCCTTCCAAGGCAGTACCCTTATTGTCAACACTGACTGTTCCAAGGCGGTACCACTATTGTCAACACTGACTGTTCCATGGCGGTACCACTATTGTCAACACTGACTGTTCCAAGGCCGTACACCTATTGTCATCATTGACTGTTCCAAAGCAGTACCATATTGTCAACACTGTACGTTCCAAGGCAATGCCACTATTGCCAACACTGACCGTTTCAAAGCGGTACCACTATTGTCAGCACTGACTGTTCCAAAGCAGTACTCTATTGTCAACACTGACCGTTCCAAGGTGGTACCCCTATTGTCAACAATGACTGTTCCAAATCAGTACCACTATTGTCAAAAGTGACCATTCTAAGGCCGTACCCCTATTGTCAAAACTGACCGTTGCAAAGCAGTACCCCTATTGTCAACAGTGACCATTCTTAGGCCGTACACAGACCATTCCAAAGCAGTACACCTATTGTCAGCACTGACCTTTCCAAAGCGGTACCACTATTGTCAATACTGATTGTTCCAAAGCAGTACCACTATTGTCAACAGTGACCATTCTAAGGCCGTACCCCTATTGTCAACACTGACCGTTGCAAAGCAGTACCCCTATTATCAACAGTGACCGTTCTAAGGCAGTACCCCTATTGTCAACACTGACTGTTCCATCGCAGTACCACTATTGTCAACACTTGACTGTTCCAAAGCAGTTATAATCAAAGGAACACACAATTTCAATCAAGAGAACACATAATTATAATCCAAGGAACACACAATTATAGTCCAAGGGACACATAATTATAATCAAAGGAACACATATTTATAATCAAAGGATCACACAATTATAATCAAAGGATCACACAATTATAATCAAAGGAACACACAAGTCTAGTCCAATGTACAACCAATTACAGTCAAAGGAACACACAATTATAGTCCAAGGAACACACAACTATAGTACAAGGAACACCAATTCCAGTCAAAGGAACACAAAATTCTAGTCCAAGGAACACCAATTACAGTCAAAGGAACACACACTTATATTACAAGGCACACACAATTCCAATCCAAAGAACACACAAATATAGTCCAAGGAACAACCAATTATAATCAAAGGAACACCCAATTTCAATCAAAAGAAGACAAATTCTAGTTCGAGGAACAACCAGTTATAATCAAAGAAACACACAATTCCAGCCAAAGGAAAGCACAATTCTAGTCCAACGAACACATAAGTCTATTCCAGGGAACACACAATTATAATCAAAAGAACACACAATTATAAACAAAGGATCACACAACTATAATCAAAGGATCACACAATTATAATCAAAGGAACACACAATTATAATCAAATGATCACACAATTAGAATCAAAGGAACACAATTATAAGCAAAGGAACACACAATTGTAATCAAAGGAACACATAATTATAATCAAGTGAACACAAAATTATAGTCCAAGGAACACAAAATTATTGTCCAAGGAACACACAATTATAATCAAAGGATCACACAATTATAATCAAAGGATCACACAATTATAATCAAAGGAACACACAATTATAATCAAAGGCTCACACATTTATAATCAAAGGATCACACAATTATAATCAAAGGAACACACAATTATAATCAAAGGATCACACAATTATAATCAAAGGAACACACAATTATAATCAAAGGATCACACAATTATAATCAAAGGAACACACATTTCTAGTCCAATGTACAACCAATTCCAGTCAAAGGAACACACAATTATAGTCCAAGGAACACACAACTATAGTCCAAGGAACACCAATTCCAGTCAAAGGAAGACACACTTATATTCCAAGGCACACACAATTCCAATCCAATGAACACACACATATAGTCCAAGGAACACACAGTTCTAGTTCAAGGAACAACCAATAATAATCAAAGGAACATCCAATTACAATCAAAAGAAGACAAATTCTAGTTCGAGGAACAACCAATTATAATCAAAGTAACACACAATTCCAGCCAAGGGAACTCACAGTTCTAGTCCAAGGAACACACAAGTCTATTCCAAGGAACACACAATTCTGATTTAAACTCATAGATGAAACAAAGATAGTTATATTTATTTTCTGAGTAGATAACATTAATGTACCTCAATGAATCCGTTGATTACTGCTGTTGCCATCTGCCAATAGCTGCATGACCTCATCGACACGTGCACGTCTCAGCATGTTTGCTCATGTTCAGCACGACCAAAACGAGCTGAAATCATTGTAAATTCTATAAAACGGGGTGCTGTTGCTGGTTAAAGCTGTATAGTCTATATGTATGATCTCTACCCAAATTAGAGAACTACAAAATACATATATGAAAACTATAAAACATGGCATTGCTGCTGGTTAAAGCGGTATGGTCTGTATGTATGACCACTACTTAAATCAGAGCTCTAAGCAAACAAGAAAACGATAAAACAGGGTCCGTATTCATAAAGCTTCTTAGCAATATCTTAAGTCAAATTTTAGAAATTAGTCAACACAATTTTCTATCGATTTAAGACGTTTTCTTAATAATGCTAATAAGGTTATGGATAAATAAAATCTACATCTAAATATTTGTCTTACAATTGATGGTTTGTAGTGTTCCTGAGATGTTAATAAGGAGATTTAAAAATATGTAAACATCTTAAAATTAGACTTAAGTAAGATTTTCAACTTAAGTTGCTTTACGAATATGAGCCCAGAGCATTGCTGCTGGTAAAAGCTGTATGGTCTATATGTACGACTACTACTTATATCAGAGTCCTACTCAAACATGACAACTATAAAACATGGCATTGCTGCTGGTTAAAGCTGTATGGTCTATATGTATGACTACTACTTAAATCAGAGTCCTACTCAAACATGACAACTATAAAACAGGGCATTGCTGGTGGTTAAAGCTGTATGGTCTATATGTATGACCACTACTTAAATCAGAGTCCTACTCAAACATGACAACTATAAAACAGGGCATTGCTGCTGGTAAAAGTTGTATGGTCTATATGTATGACCACTACTTAAATCAGAGTCCTACTCAAACATGACAACTATAAAACAGGGCATTGCTGCTGGTAAAAGTTGTATGGTCTATATGTATGACCACTACTTAAATCAGAGCTCTACGCAAACATGAAAACTATAAAACACAATAGGCACAACTAGAAATCATAGCAATGCTTCCTGCTAAGTTTCGTCAACACGGTGTTAAAGGGAATGTAGCGACACAGCCAAACCATCTTTATTATTGAGACTTATAAAAACTTGAATAAGGGTGAAAGAATTATCAGAATCGGACGATAAACAAAGAAGATATGATCATTTGAAGCTTCTGTTGAAACGGATATGGAAGCGGCCATTTTGAGAGCTATGACATCACTGTTCTAAATTACCATATATGGAATATTTATAAATATGAAAATTCACTGATTTATAGGGAAAAATGGAAGCAGCTGTATGAAAAATATGTAATACTTAATGGCAATAATGCTTTATATGACCAGTAAAAATGCATTCATTTGCAGTGATTTTTTTTCGTTTTAAATGACATTTAACAATATTCCATATGGTAATATGGAACTATGACGTCATAGTTCTAAAAATGGCGGCTCCCATATTCGATTTAGAACAACCTTTAAATGGTCATATCTTTTTTATTTATCATCCGATTTTGATAATTCTTTCACCTTTTCCTAAGTTTTTCAGAACTCTCAATAAAAGAGCTTGTTTAGCTGTGTCGCTACATTCCCTTTAACAAAAAAAAGTAAATAAAAAAAATAATATTGAAGCAAAAATAAATCAATGAAAAAAAAATATATCAAAAAATATGGAAAAAAAAATCAATAAAAAAAAAATCAACAAAAACTAAAGCAAAAATATATCAATGAAAAAGTATTATTATTACTATTTTTTAAATGTAATCAAATAAAAAAAAATATAGATCTGATGAAAAATAAAGGCCCTATCGTCTTAACGAGGCAACATATAGCATTTTTAACAAAATCAAGGGCCATAACTCCGCTGTTACTGGTCCGATCTGGCTGGTTTTTTGAACTTTCGATCTTATCTGAGCTTTCATTGACATTAACAGTCTGGTAAAGTTTGGTAAAGATCAGATGAAAAATGAAGGCCCTATCGTCTTAACGAGGCAAACTATAGCATTTTAACTAAATCATGGGCCGTTACTCTGCTGTTACCGGTCCGGTATGTCTGGTTTTTGAAATTGTCCGAGCTTTCATTGATACTAAAAATATTTTAAAGTTTGGTAAAGATCAGATGAAAAATGAAGGCCCTATCGTCTTAACGAGGTAAAAGTTAACAGACAGACGACGGACACACGACGGGTAACGGACAACTCGCCATCCCATAAGCGCTGCTGGCCCTTGGCCAGTAGAGCTAAAAATGAAGGCCCTATCATCTTAACGAGGCAAAATATAATATTTTTAACTAAATCAAGGGTCATAATTCCACTCTTACTTGTCCGATCCTGCTAGTTTTCGAATTTGCCAGAGCTTGAATTTGTAATAAAAATCCGGTAAAGTTTGTTCAAGATCGGATGAAAAATGAAAGCCCTATCGTCTTAACGAGGCAAAATACAGCATTTTTTAATAAATCGAGGGCCATAACTTCGGTTTTACTGATCCAAATTGGCTGTTTATCGAACTTGCCTAAGCTTTCATTAATATTAATTATGACGCTGGTAAAGTTTGATGAAGATCGGATGAAAAACGAACGCACTATCATCTTAACAAGGCAAAATATAGCATTTTTAACTAATCAAGGCCATAACTCCGCTGTTACTGGTCCGATCTAGCTGATTTTCGAACTTGTCCGAGCTTTCATTGATATTAACAATCTCATAAAGTTCGGTAAAGATCGGATTAAAAATGAAGGTCCTATCGTTTTAACGAGGCAAAATATAGCATTTTTAACTAATCAAGGGCCATAACTCCGCTGTTACTAGTTCGATCTAGCTGGTGTTCAAACTTATCTGAGCTTTCATTTATATTAACAACCCGATAACGTTTGGTAAAGATCGGATGAGAAATGAATGCCCTATCGTCTTAACGAGGCAAAATATAGCATTTTTAACGAAATCAAGGGCCATAACTGCATCGTCCGATCTAGCTGTTTTCGAAATTGTCCGAGCTTTCATCAATATTAACAATCTGATAAAGTTGGTAAAGATCGGATGAAAAACGAAGGCCCTATTGTCTTAACAAGGCCAAATATAGCATTTTTCACTAATTTAAGGGCCATAACTCTAGTGTTCCTCGTCCGATCTAGCTAGTTTTCGAACTTTTCCGAGCTTTCATTGATATTAACATTCTCATAAGGCTTGGTAAAGATCGCATGAACTATCGTCTTAACGAGGCAAAATATAGCATTTTTAACTAAATCAAGGGCCATAACTCTGCTGTTACTGGTCCGATCTGGCTGGTTTTCGAACTTTTCCGAGCTTTCATTAATATAAACAATCTGTTAAAGTTTGATAAAGGTTGTATGAAAAATGAAGGCCCTATCGTCTTAACGAGATAAAGTTAACGGACGGATGGACGACGAACGAGGACAACTCGCCATCCCATAATCTATGCTGGCCCTTGGCCAGTAGAGCTTAAAACGAAAAATCGCCGGGCGAAATAACGAAAAAACTTTACACAAAAAATGTATAAAATGTCGTCTTTTCGCGTGCCGGTTTTTCGTCCTTTCGTTTTTTCGCCCGGCGTTTTGACTATTTGTCGTCTTTTCGCTCGGCGTTTTTTCGTTATTTCGCCCGGCGTTTTTTTCGTCTTTTCGTTATTTCGCTCGGCGTTATTTCGTAGCGCAATAACGAACAGACGAGATGGCACATATCAGCCGCCGTATTTAGATTAAAGTACAGATGCTTTATAGCCTATGTTCTTTCTTGAAACTTAAATCTTAGAAGATCTCTTTCTATTTTGACTTCATTGTGTTACAAAATTAGGGGTGTTCTAATTTTTAAATAGTCGCTGCCACCAGTGCTATTCGTAAGGTAGCACAACATTAGTATACATGGTAATATGACCAGCAAAACAAACAAACACAAAGCAAATGTCCAGAATAATTTTATTTCAGTTTATTAAAACCACAGATTTCTTTCGCAAATTCAATATTTTGTGATTATATTTCTTCAAGTATGAAAATTACAAATCTAAAAAACCCACAGTTATATTGTTAAACAGTTCTCTCTCTCTCAAGTAGTTCTCCAAATTCTTTCGATAGCGTTTTCTATAAAATTCACCAAAAATATTTAGAATTCCTAAAATGTAAATGATTCCAAAAGTTCTAGGTCCAAAAGATCAAAATTAAGCCAAAACTCAAGATCAGCATTTTAGCTCTCTTTTTCTAATTGTTCCTATCTTTTTGTATCTCTCCCCGGTATCTCTTTTTTTAACAATGAAAGTTACTCCCCTTATATACCCTTCTACAGAAGCTCAGCCAATCAAAAAGTCTATAGATAAACCGTTCTTCAACATCACCGGAACCAACTGTTGCACTTAACATCAACGATTGACCCTTCAAGTGCATGCTTCAACGGCTTTAATTTGAACTATGCGAGCAACCACAACAGTTAGTGTCAACGAACTTGTAAGTTTCAACGACATTAATACAAAGAAGTTTCAACCTGCATGCTTCAACAACCTTAATTCGGACCATATTGTGAGCAACAACAACAGCAGTCAGTTTCAATGAACTTGTAAGTTTCAACGAGTTTCAACCTGCACGCTTCAACGGCCTAATTTGGACAATGTGAGCAACAGCTACAGTTAGTTTTCAACGAACTTGCAAGTTTCAACGAGTTTCAACCTGTACGTTTCAACCTGCACGCTTCAACGGCCTAATTTGGACCATGTGGGCAACACCAACAGTTAGTTTCAACAAACTTGCAAGTTTCAACGAGTTTCAACATGTACGTTTCAACCTGCACGCTTCAACGGCCTAATTTGGACCAGTTAGCATTCATAATGCCTTGGTGTACGTTTACAACGACTATCGATCTCAGAGCCAGCTCGAAATTCAAACCCACCTCTGTATTCAGTATGCCTTCTTAGAAGTTTAACCGAATATCGATCTCAGAGCTAGCTTGACATTGCAAACCCAGCTCGATATTGAATGTAGATCTACGATCTCACAGCCAACTTCACACAGCTCAATGTGTTTGTGTTAGAGGCAGAACCAGTAGTGTATACCTCCCGCCATCCGTAAATATGGACACTTTCTCACTTGAAACCATATTATAATAAATATTAATGTCATTGGTGCTTGATCGAGAAAACACAACGACTCGCGTTCAATTCAGTGACGCACTTCCAAGATAATTTTCGCTTTTCTTTGTTGTAGGAAATATCAAAATATATACATTTTAGCCTATGCTATTAATATGTTGACAGGATAATAAACTATTTACTTATTTACTCACTTCCTTATTTACTGTATTCGTGACATTTCGCAAGTGGCTTGCCTTTGGCGCAGACATATTGCTATGTTATTGGGGTCAATGTGGTCGAGCGAAGATGATCACATGGGCTCAACGTAGAATAGTAGTTCCCACACGACAGCTTCTATTCCGTACTAAAACAGCACAAATACTTGTATCTATTTTTAAGGTAACTAGTAACTTAAATGGGTAGATAGCTTATTTAATAAGGAAGTTTGGAATTGCATTTGGAGTCGATGGTTTTAAGGTCAAGTTACTAAAAATCAAACAACTGTTTCTGCTCATTAACTATTCGCCTGAAACTTTGTGTGTATGAAACTTTGTGTGTAGGTGAATTATATAAAAAGCAAGTTTGGATTGCATTTATGGTCAAGGTCACTGTTACTAAAAAGAAAGGCCCGGTAGGGAACGTGTATTGCTCTGCAATACTTCAGCATCTTGTTATTATTGTTTTTCCACAATTTCAAATAAATGTGTTGGCGTTTGATAGGTATGCCTTAAATGAGCTAAGTCTCTAAGTTGCATGTATTCAAACAAGTGTTAATTAACCATGTTCTTCAATAAAACAATGTGTTCTTCTCACCGACAAACACTCGCCGCAACCCGCCCCGTTAAGTCGTATAAATAAATAGATAAATACGTTTTACAGACAATGGAGAGACCTGAGCAGAATTTGATATCAATTCCTTGGAAACTAAACTAAACGCAAACTCTTATTTTAATATCCTAGTGTAGCTATGAGAGAGCATGACACTGTCATTTATTATATTACCTTCGCGGAAGCGTGATATAATGTTACTGCCCTTCGGTCCGTCCGTTTGTTAACTTCACCTTAGCGGAAGGCTCAACTTGAGCTATTGTTGCTGCCGTTCGGTCCGTCCGTTTGTTAACTTCACTTAAGCGGAAGGCTCAACGTGAGCTATTGTTGCTGCCATTCGGTCCGTCCGTTTGTTAACTTCACCTTAGCGGAAGACTCAACGTGAGCTATTGTTATCGCCCTTCGGTCCGTCCGTTTGTTAACTTCACCTTAGCGGAAGGCTCAACATGAGCTATTGTTGCTGCCCTTCGGTCCGTCCGTTAACACTTCACCTTAGCGGAAGGCTCAACTTGAGCTATTGTTGCTGCCCTTCGGTACGTCCGTTTATTAACTTCACCTTAGCGGAAGACTCAACGTGAGCTATTGTTATCGCCCTTCGGTCCGTACGTTTGTTAACTTCACTTAAGCGGAAGGCGCAACGTGAGCTATTTGTATCGCTCTTCGGTCTGTCCGTTTACCAACTTCACCTAAGCGGAAGGCTCAACGTGAGCTATATGTATCGCTTTTCGGTCCGTCTGTTTGCTAACTTCACCTAAGCGGAAGGGTCAACGTGAACTATTTTAACGCCCTTCGAACCGTCCGTTTGTTAACGTCTGCTTAATAAACGATTCATCAGAATCCGCTTTGCCAATTTTTACCAAGCTTTCTATGGATGATACTTGGATGAATGACTTTCAGATATGTTAAAGCTAGGTCAAATTGACATTCAAGGTGGTCCCACGTGTCTACAAACACCACATATCGTAAACAATCGCAAGAAAACCTTTTCAGATTCGACATTTTGTTTTGTTTGACCTTAGTCTGTCAGGTTTGTTTAAATGAAATCTCTAAAAAAAAAGTAAAAAAAAAGCACTACCCATAGGGTCCCAATTTACATATTGTTACAAGTAAAATATAACAAGGAGAAAGGAAGCAAAACCAGCAACACAAAAAAATAATCAACAAATTTATTTACATTAAATAGTCACTTACAGAATACACAAATCCAGTTTTTCATTAATATCCAATTTTTTTAATAAAGTCCAAATACAATATTTCAGTGTTCCTTTAATTCACATTAGCAAGTGTCTTTCTAATCCAAAACAGTAAGTGTTTCTTTAATCCAAAACAGTAAGTGTCTCTTGAATCCAGGGCTACCATATTAAAATTAAGAAAAAGTCAGAGATTTTTGGAAATGATGAATTTGAGCGCGCGAAGCGAAAATTACAAAATCGACAATTTTCAAAAGCGATTGACAAAAAAATAAAATTACAATGTGTATACAACATATTACTCGTATATTCTGTTGTATCTTATTCATACTTTTCCATTACCCAGAGTCCAGATTTTACCTTATTCTCAGTAGGTCATACAATTTGTGTTTCTCGGTTTTTATCCTTAGGTTCAATAGTGAAGTAAAAAAAAATCTCAGGGTAAAAAGATACCAGTTTTTAAGATCAAATTTTGAAATGGATACATATATCATACTTATATTCATATACATGTACAAGCAGGATTTTAAAAGAATCACACATACATACTTGTATACATAAGTTTTACAATAAAATTGGTAAAACGTCTATAATAAAGACCTCGACTATCACCTACCAAAAATGGTCAGTCTACTTAGATGATGCTTTAGTAATATTACGAATAAGTTGTTTTATAAGAATTTATAAAGCTTATTACCCCTGGATATACATTTAATCTGTCAGGATTTTATTATTTTATTTACAGTGTTATATTTTGTCCGGTCATATTAGGTCGAACTTGCCAAAAAAAAAAATACCTGTGTTTCTGGTTACTCAGCTGAAAAAAATAGGGTAGGTAGGTCGTTTTTGTTTTTTTTGTTGTTTTTTTGCCCATGTGGTTTGGACGATGTTAAAGGTATCTTTAACTTTGTCAAGTAGTTAATTTGTAATGATTTTGAAAGGAGAGAAGGAAAATAACCTCATGATATCTAGCTTGTTTTATTTTGAATACAATAAAGTGAAAACAAATATTTTCTGCCATTATGAGTTTATTTGTTGACGGCAGACGCAGTGACAAGCAAAAAGCGATCACAATAACTCCGACCCTGAGAGTTCCATCTTACATGTGGCTGTGAAATATTGAATTTTATACTTTCCTGAGGCTGGGTGGTATTGGAAGAACAAATCTGCTGGCAGCATGTCATGATTAATGTTTTTCATAAACTTCTGCTCTGTCCCATGGTTGCATTTCTCAATTATAATAGCCAAAACGGACGCGCAGTGCACCATGGCAATCGTGAACGCTCGGCCAATCCCGTTATTTTTCGGGATCCCGCCTCGTGTGTATCACGGCGCTTCGGTATGTTCTAGACTGCTCCACAGCCGTCATTAAAATAGACGACTGTCAGTAGCCACTACACGTGATAATATAAAACGCATTCATTGGCCAAACATTATCGGGGAGATTTGCATCTATAAATAGATTGTGTATGCACAATGTTACTATTGTTAGCGAAGTAGGTTTGAATCTGAGCGTAGATGTTGATAATGGAATCGTTTGAAATAGCGTTATCGTTTTGCTTGAAAACTAAATTTGCGTTGTTTTTAATTATTAAAAAAAGGAATGAGGATTTCTATGCATGTATAAAGCCAAAACAAATCGACTGTATAAAGAGTATACTAGATGGAGATACGGTAGTGGTATTACCAACTGGATACGTAAATCTCTCATTTATGAACTTGTCCAGGTTATAATTATATTAATGAAACAAAAGTACTAATTGTAAGCCCAATTAATGTGATAATAGATGAGCAAGCGATACGATTCGGAACAAAAGCTGTGAGAATTGACGCCAGTGTAATCAATCATTTGGGGAAAATTGCAACAGGTAAAAAAACAAATATATATTAATTACACCCCCCCCCCCCTCCACCCACACACTCCTACGCCCCAACTCCCACCGCACCCATGCACACAAACAACTTCATGCGCGCATTTAGACAGGCGACACTGGCGCGCAATGCCCCATCGCCCCTGAGGGTGGGGTCGTAAAGGGGCGCCTCCCTTATAATCTGAGAAATAATGTTAAAAGGGGCCCTTTTAAATCTGAGAAAATAATGTTAAAAGTTTTTCTTTTACGTGCCAACTGTTTTTAAAACAATGATCACGCCCGAAAACCTTAGACTTATAACGCTCTGGGAATGGATATGGCTCATAGAGGTGTGGCCTTTTATTTTGGAAAAGTAAGAAGTATTGCAACAGGTAAACCCCCCCCCCCCCACACACACACACACTCCTACGCCTCAACTCCCCTTCTCCCACCCCCGACCCATGCACACAAACAACTTCATGCGCCCTTTTAGACAGGCGACGATGGACCCATCGCCCCTGAAGGTGGAAGCGTAAAGGGGTGCCTCCCTTAAAATCTGAGAAAATAATGTTAAAAGGGCCCTTTTAAATTTGAGAAAAAAATGTTAAAAGGGCCCCTTTTTTAGGGCGTGACAACTGTTTTTAAAACGATGATCACGCCCGAAAACCTTAGACGTTATAACGCACTGGGAATAGATATGGCTCATAGAGGTGTGGCCTTTTAGAAAGTAAGAAGTAACAACCCCTCCTACCCACTCTCATCCAAACACACACAGACACACACACATTTGTTTATCATGGAGGGATTTAGTGGGGGCGCAGTACTGGGAATGGATACGGCTCCACAACCGCAAAACCGGACTCTGGCCACCATTAAAACATTTATTTATTAATATTATAACTATGTATAATTACGTATTTTACATACTGAATCCATCACTCCGCACACCTATATTCTATGTTACTGACTTGCACCGTTGAACTGGGTTCAAACCTCACTGGCAAGTACGTGTTTTGTCGGTGTGTTCATGTTCAATACACTTTGTCCTAGTCTCGTCCGTCCGTTGGATGCCGACTTCACCAGCTAAAATGCCATATGAATCCACTCGATAGTAAGAATAGGGCAGGTTTCCAGATTCCTATATATATAGTTCTAAAACATTCCTCTACCCTCACCCGCCCACCCCACCCTACCAACTGCCCACACCGAATCCGCTTTTAAAGGGACACACGGCAATTTTGATTTTTTTAAAACTCACGGAGTCCCGCTTGTTTTTCTGAATAACTTGAATTTGTTCAATCATTAATATTAATTATGAGAATAGTAATAAGCAAATTGTATGTGCATTTTATTCAATTTTGATATTATTGTACCAATAATGTATTAAAAGTTAAAGTAAATTATGACGAAAAAGTGAATACTTCAATTTTTATTTATTTAAATGTAACCAGGTTAAAAGTAAACATGATCCCGAATATACACCAAAACACAAAAGAAACGCATCACTTGGGAAAATTGCTACACAAACATAATGAACGTTCTAATTTATTCCATACAACAATATTTCATTACTACAATATCAACACCATATACTGTGAAAATTTAACAAAAATCGATTATCGGAAAGTATGAATTTCATTCAGTCAAAACACTACACCCCCAGATTCAAAAGTCACAAAAGTCAATAGTTCGTTTAGCCACCACGCGTGTGAATGCAGGCGCGGATGCAGGCTAAACGCCTCCTTGTCATTGAGCAGACGGCATTGGCATTCCGGCGTTGTGGAATGTTTCTCAACTCTTCCGTCAGTGCCTGACGTAGCTCCCTGACGTTGTTTGGTGGCGGCTGTCGTCCATATAGGCGCTGTTTAAGCTCCGCCCAGAAGTTCTCAATGGGTGCAAGATCAGGAGATAGGGCCGGCCAGTTCATACTTGGATATTATTCGCCCGTAGGAAGTTAGCTGTGTATTGAGCACATCAGGTCGGGCGTTGTCATGGTGGAATACGCCCCGCGGTTGTTGTTGTTGTTTTTGTTTTTTTAAGCATTTAACAAGAAAAATCAAAGTACTAAAAGTACCGAGAATGCTAGGTTTGATAGGAAAGACATTTTTAATTTACAAACTACTGGAACAAGAACATAAATTTTGTGTTTTTCGGTTAGATTATCCTAATAGATCATGAAATTATCGATTTCATGCTGACCAGTTGGTCACCTTTAGCGCGCGCGTGCAAAACATGGGTTTCGTCTCATCGGTGCATTCAGACGTCAGCGGTTTTAATATTTTTAGTGTGTAATGATAAGAGTGTATGCCTTTAAATAAAATAAATACAATACATATTGATGGAAATTATTATGAACCGAAATATTTAAAAAATGTTTCGGTGTACAAGTCAAGACACCCATTTCAAACACTTCAAGATTGCCGTGTGTCCCTTTAATGTGAATGAGCTGGGGGGTTTCCCATTCAGAATCGAGAGAAGCAAGACAATTCATCGGATGGAATGCTGACTTTCTTATTGGACATCCGATACTGTACAGTTGTTAGATATAGAGGATCTTAAACGAGTTCCCATTTCATATAAGATTTATGAAACGAGTCATGAATTATTTTAATTTTAACGAGCCTTTTGGCGAGTTAAAATTAAAAATAATTCATAACGAGTTTCATAAATCTTATATGAAATGGGAACGAGTTTAAGATCCTTTTTGTCACATAACATTGCAATCAAATTAGTAAAAATTAATTCAGATGGACATAGAACCGCCACGACGTCAGACACACTTTAGGGGGCACTCCACAGTTTAATGTACATTTCTCAATCTTCAAACCCATGACAAGCTCTTAGCCTGAATCCTTGAGCAAAAAAAAATCACATCATCATTGTGTCATACATTTCTGAGAAGACAATAAAATTACCCATGTTTCCATACCAAATAAAAGTATCAAAAAGCATTTTCTGTACAACTTAAGTCCCATTTCTTTAAGATTACCCCATCCCTTAAAACATGCTAAAAATGCAATTTTAGCAATATTTCAAATGTCAATAAATGAAAATAAAAAATTTTCCTACACATATCAAGGTCATGTCATCACTCATAATGCTCTTGCATATCAGGAAATGCTAAATTTTACATACCTAGTCCGGCATTTTAAAAAGTTATTCCACACTGATCTCTTCGTCAGTGAAAATCAACCATTTTAACTACTTTTAGGAAGTTTTTGATTGGTTCACATTTTTCTATTTATAGCCTCCAAAAACCCCAAAGAATGCATATTCCAATACACCAAAATAAACTTAGAAGTAATCAAAACTGAAAAAAACATCAAACATGTGCTTCATAATTATTATAAAGACCATCCATGGACCTAAAAGATGCTTAGTTGATTTCTTTCTGATTTACACCATGGACATTCATGCGAAACTGAGGACTGCCCCCTTAGCGCCAAAACGTCATAAAATATGTGACGTCGTAACGTCGCGTGTCACACATGACGTTGCGTATAAAAGAGTTTGTGTTTTACCTCTTTACAAAATAGCAGTTTACGCCAACTTGTTAACAAACCAACAACAATGTTTTGTATAACGTGCATTATTTTTATAAGCTGTCACAAATAGTAAGTTTATGACTCAGATCTGGGTGAATTTGTAATAAATAAAATAGTTTCAGTTAATAAACTTGCGTAGTGTTACAGGTTTAACTCAACCAATCAAAATCGTTCCAGGTTGTATTACACGTGTGTAATACAACGCGTAATGTGTTTCTGCGATTGTTTAATTGGCGTATTCGTCATTATATTCGCCATTATCCCGCCACTATACTTGCTTGTTTTGTGTAGGCACACGCTCTGGTCACGCGCCTGCATTGTGTAGAGATCCACAACCTTCTATATCTATTTATAGAACGTAGATCAGGCGCTTGGCCATGATCGCAATTGAAATTACCAAAATTCACTGTTTCAAGAATCGGCCTGTTTGAATGAACGAGACATGCGCCGTGGAGCAGTCTACTTGCCACACGTGTTGATGTATGATTTGCGTTGCATATTTGTTATTTACAATACAGATGAAGGTTTTTTCACTGCTTTCGCGTAAATAAACTATAGATGGAGCAATCGGCTAAATGACATAGCAAAATGTTGAAGATAACTTTGATTTTGAATGCAAATTAGTTTTGGCGGGAAACTGACGCGCGTCACGCTAGTATGACGTACCCGATATGGAAACCTGTAGACTCATTCGCAACATCTCGTACACTGCTTCGCAGCATGGCGAGATCCCGAAGAATGACGGGATTGGCCGAACGTTCACGATTGCTGTAGACTGTGTTACGGTACTGTTGAATGAACAGAATAGAATAGAATAGACTAGGAAACCTGCGTATTACATTCGAGTCATGCTGCGAAGAAGTTTACGAGATGTTGCGAATGTGCACCATGGAAGCGGCCATGTTTTAGCCCATGTTTCGTACTCAATATGTTCGTATATTACCGATTCGTACCCAGTTTATTCGTCCTTTTCTTTTTTTTTTCTTTTTTTTTTATGATAAAAAACTGTAGGGTAGGCGCCAAAAAATAGGAACGGTCGGAACCAGAAACGCAGATGGTTTTTTTCTGCCAAATAAAGATTAATATGTATTATCTTATTTTCTATACGTGTATAGAAAAAAATGAATATGCTGGATATTCATAATCTCTTGTAATTTAATTGTTGAATCCTGGCATTTGTGCATTTTAAATATGTTAAACCACAAACCGAATGACTGTATTCACAGATTAGTATGTATGTGCATTATTTTTATGCCTATGTGTTTTAATGACGAGATTTAAAGAATCACTTCAATTGCAATATACAAGTGACCGAAAATGTAACACTACCACATTAAAAACAGTCAAAAGTGAAATATCAATTTCCTGTTTATCATATGCAGAACTCGAATTACAGAAGACGCCGCGGGCGATTTGGACTAATTGATTGGTTGACTGTGGTGTACACACCAATTAGTTGCCATCAGCTGACCACACGCAGTCGCGTATTGGGTACACGTGTTGGTAGTTTTGTTAAAATTTGGGTATTAATAAAATGTATGACTTCTTGTTTGAAAAAGCCGGCAATTTTAACAGAAAAGCCGGTAATTACCGGCGCAAAGCCTGAGAAATGGAAGGCCTGTCAGAATCCAAAACACAGTAAGTAAGTGTCTCTTTAAGTCTGAATTAATTTTCAATATTTCCGATTCAGTCCAAATATCCAATTTCACTGTTATTATGAATGAGCACTATATGTATTAACTCCTCTCACAATTATATTTCAACTTTATTGAAGCATACTGAAATATCAACTCAATTGCTAGGAGCGTGTGTGTGTATGTGTGTGTGTGTGTGTGTAGTTCTAAGGTTTATAGTCCCTCCGACAACATATACAGAACAAGCGCGATCCGGAGACACGTATCTTGAACGTAATGGCCACAATATAGTCTGGACTTAACTGCTGGGAGCGTGTGTGTGTGTGTAGTTCGAAGGTTTATAGATCGTCTGCCAACTAACACGTGGAGGTAACCCTGACGCGATGGGCACAATAGAGTCTGGTCTTTTTTTAGATGTGTATGTAGGTTGATCTGGTGCTGCTGTGTTGCTGTGTTGTCGTCTCCGTTGATTGTATGTAGGTAGATGTCGCTTTCGCTCTGTAGTTGTCGCTGTGGCGGTAAAGTGGGGGGTCTGGAACGACGTCTAGGTGGTGCTGCCTACGCTACTGGACGATCCCCTTTAGGGCCACACCCATCACAGTATGACACCTGCGCCGCACACATCGCCCGATGGCCCTCTTCCGTCTTCGGTTTTCAGTCTTCTGTCCTCGGCGTCGATCCGCTCTGGCGGTGTAGCTCTCGGCTCCGGACTTCTGACCTCAAACTTCCAACTTCAGTGTGGCCATCAGATGATGTGTGCTGTGACGGGACGCAGGAGACATCTTCACTCTCGGTCAAATGACACTCAAGCTACTAAACCGTAGCAAAGCGGTTCAGTAGTACCAGTATTGACCACAATACGCGAATAAAGTGCTCATATCAGTAATGGCGTATAGGGCTGGCAAGGCGACCCCTATACAAACATCCTGAGTGTCATCAGTGCCCACGCAGCGACGTGCACGCGGTGAAGATAGCAGGTGGTTAACTGCTGGGAGCCCAGGGCTAGCCTGTTTATATAACCTCACAGACAGTTCCTGAAGGCTTTCCCACTACAACCATCCAATACAAATAGTCTACATTTCATCATAAATGAATTTGCATAAAATAGTCCAATGAAAACAGTCCACATCATCATAAATGAATTTGCATAAAATAATTTGCATATACATTGTAAACATGTTTACATCTATACTATTTTTAACTTTCTTCAAGGCCAAATCAATAATAAACACGCAACAATGCATGTAAACATATAGGTATACAGGTAACAATATAGAGAGATATAGGGAAGTCTGTAAATGAATCATCTTTTGGATAACTATTGTAGCTGGGCTAACAGTGTGTTCAAATGAAGTCCTTGGGGTACAAATTAGCTTCGCCCCAAGCCACTTGTTGTTGACAGTCATAGAAAATCAAACGTGTGCAATTGAAACCGATGGAGGTTTCGAAAACAAAAAGCTACACTCCGGGTTTCCTATTTATGTTTATATAGAGATACTTTAGGGGAAACTCTAAGACTTAGTTCTCTCAGAAACTGTTAAGACAAATATTTTGTGTTTGAAGGTTCATGCGCCCAGTGCATCGACCAAAGATGAGGACCAATATATATAACGCAAAGGGTATGTCATACCTTTTCACAATGAATAACTCGCTCACAACTAAATGATTAATTCTCGCCACATCGGGTACTGAATCGATTTGGCCTATGTGGGCTTCTTTGTATATGTTTTCCAGATCGCCCCTTTAAATGGTATGGGCATTCATAACATTAGTGGTCCAGCCCTAATTCCATTAAGCGATAGGAAATCTTATAATAGTAGGATTTTAGAACGGATATTTCGACAATAAAACACGTTTAAACATATTTTTTTACTGAAAAAATGCGATGACTTGTTTAAAATTACCTGTTAAATGTTTTAATTTTACAACATGCAAACTTTTTCAGCCGAAATTACAGTTTTATTTCATACCCCAGCCAACCACGTTCTCGCTTCTTTGAGAGAGGTTGGATGGCTTGTGAAAGTTAATACACGGACCACGTAATGTATGTTTAGTGAAAGTTAATACACGGACCACGTAATGTATGCTTAATGAAAGTTAATACACGGACCACGTAATGTATGCTTAGTGAAAGTTAATACACGGACCACGTAATGTATGCTTAGTTACTTGGTTAACATCATCATTAAACAGAATAAAAATGAAAATTTACAAATGTTTGCCTATGGTACTTCACAGTATTGGAATGACTGCAATTCTGATTTGCATCAAAAGTTTAATGTCTTGAAAAGCATTTGGCATAACACCCGGGTTTGTATAGAAAGATATTTAGGAAAAGCAGGGTCGTCAAAATGGTGCATTTATCACGTAACCATATGGAAAATCGACGAATAATCCGTTAATAGTGTTGAGCAGTATAGTATCATGTTGTCTTTAAG
Organism: Cyrtodaria siliqua; assembly: GCA_037043455.1. Lineage (NCBI taxonomy): Eukaryota > Metazoa > Mollusca > Bivalvia > Adapedonta > Hiatellidae > Cyrtodaria > Cyrtodaria siliqua. The sequence continues at coordinate 77,179 of JAWPHD010009333.1, read as the reverse complement.
CCTGCTTGCATATAAGTTTTCAATTGTTTCAACTTATTCTACCAGGTTTTAATATATTATTGGTGCAATATAATCAACAGTTTATAATATAAGGTTATGAGAAGGGACACGTGAGTTTTTAAAATCAATAGTGCCGTTTGTCCCTTTAACGTTTCAAAGTCTAAGTTAGCACCTACCCGGAATGCATATGTATGTGAGGGCTCAATTTTTAAAGGGACACACGACCATCTTTAACTGTTGAAATCAGCTTCTCGATTTATTTATTTATTTATCCAGTATGATTTTGACTTAAAACTTGCTTGCATATATTTAAATAAAATTTTGAGTTTTCATTTTTTCGTCTTATTCAACTATATAATATTATTGTTGCAATATTATCAACAGTTAATAACATGCAAAAGCAATGTGCAGTATACTCTTTTCATTATTAATATTAATATTGACCAAATGCAAATAACGTAGAAAAACTAAAGGATCGCAGTGAGTTTTAAAATATCAAGATTGCCGCGTGTCCCTTTAAGGAATCCTTTTTCAGCCTGAGCACCGAGACATATTAATTATCACAAAATCTTGCTCGGATTCGATTCTGAGATAAAAGTTCTAACCGGAAATGCATAGATATGTGTTGGATCTATTGTAAAGGAATCCTTTGCCAGTCGGAGCACTGAGCCATTTTAATTTATTTTTTATCACAAAACCTCGCTCAGGTTCGCTGATGACTGCCAAAGTAAATGCATTGAAAAAATAAGTTATTTAACGCTTCTGCACATTTGTGGTCACAATGTAAAACTCCTTTATGCCTGGGACGACAATTGATCCCTGCATAAACTTATGTGGAATCGTTATGAACATTTAACATTGCCTGGGTGTGAGTTGAGATTCTAACGTCAAACTGAAGGATGTCAAGAAATGAGTTAAAAATAAATTAAAGATGGCGCTCTTCCATAATTTGTAGGACATTTGTTGCTGTATCATTTTAACTTAGTAGGAATCGCATCAATTCCAAAGCCAAGCAGATTTCGATTTTGAGATCCCGCCACCCGCCCCAACCCCCCACATAATTAATCACTCTGAATAGAGAACCAGGATAAAACAGTATTAAATAAATCCGCTTTAAAATTCATCAAAAAGGGATAGTGACATTCAATAGTCCTTAAAGCCAACTAAAACCCTTGCCAGATATGGAAAATACTCGGCCTGTACAAACTGTACAAACTCAAAGCCGTAATATCTAGAAATACTGTTAAAAACCCATGAGTTGGGTGGAAAAAAATATTTATTGGCAGTCTACAAATGCTGTTGCTAGTTAGTTGACAATGTTTGCTAGGTTAAAATTCTATACCCCTGATGACTTTAATAGGTGTTACAATCTAATGTAATTTAGTGAGGGGCCCAACATTCTGACGAATTTACTAGTCATTTCTTCATTCAATGATACGGATCTGGATATTTTTGACTGTTTTTTATATTTGTATATGGTAAATCAACGTTTTACTTCATGAAAATACAGTAAACACATTTTGAAGCTATAAAATATCACTGTAAAATCTGTTTAATACACCCTTTAAACGCGTTAAATATTAACCAGTTTGTTTTTAAAAAGAATTGGCACAATTTGTTGGTTTCCCAAGTTTGAGGTATATATTTAAATTGGATACTCTTCTAAACATAGATTTGGAAAATACAGAGCGATATTAATTATAGCCAAATTTAAAAAAACAAGTAATATATACAAATAATGAAGCAGTGGATTTTCTGGTAACCTGCCATTTCTATGTCGGTCCTATAACTGAACTCATGGTAAACTACCGTTGCTACGCCAGACCTATATACTGGACTCCGAATCTGGTAACCTACCGTTGCTATGGCGGACCTATATATTGGATACTTAATCTGGTAACATACCGTTGCTATGATGGACCTATATAATGGAATCATAATCTGGTAACCTACCGTTGCTATGACGGACCTATAAAATGGACTCCTAATCTGGTAAAATACCGTTGCTATGTCGGACCTATACCGGATTCCTATTCGGGTAACCTACCGTTGCTATGTCAGACCTACATACCAGACTCCTAATCGGGTAACATGGCGTTGATATGTCAGACCTATATACTGGAATTCTAATCTGGTAACCTACCGTTGCTATGTCAGACCTATATACCGGACTAGTAACCTGGTAACCTACCGTTGCTATGTCGGACCTATATACCGGACTCCTAATCTGATAACCTATACCCTTGCTATGTCAGACCAATATACCGGATTAGTAACCTGGTAACCAGCCGTTGCTATGTCAGACCTATATACCGGACTAGTAACATGGTAACCTACTATTGCTATGTCAAACATATGTACTGGACTCCTAATCTGGTAACCTACCGTTGCCATGTCAAACCTATATACTGGACTCCTAATCTGGTAACCTGCCGTTGCTATGTCAGACCTATATACCGGACTAGTAACTTGGTAACCTACCATTGCTATGTCAGACCTATATACTGGACTCCTAAGCTGGTAACCTTCCGTTGCCATGTCAGACCTATATACTGGACTCCTAATCTGGCAACCTTCCGTTGCCAGGCCAGACCTATACTAACCTGGTAACCTACCGTTGTTATCTCAGACCAATATACAGCACTCCTAATTTGGTAACCTACCTTTGCTATGTCAGACCTAAATACCGGACTCCTAATCTGGTAACCTACCGTTGCTATGTCGGACCTATATACTGGACTCCTAATCTGGTAACCTACCGTTGCTATGTCGGACCTACATACCAAGCTCATTATCTATTAACCTGCTGTTGTTATGTCAAACCTATAAACTGGACTCCTAATCTGCTAACCTACCGTTGCTATGTCGGACCTACATACCAGACTCATTATCTATTAACCTGCTGTTGCTATGTCAGACCTATAAACTGGACTCCTAATCTGGTAACCTACCGTTGTTATGTCAGACCAATATACAGCACTCCTAATTTGGTAACCTACCGTTGCTATGTCAGACCTAAATACTGGACTTCTAGTCTGGTAACCTACATTTGCTATGTCGGACCTATATACTGGACTCCTAATCTGGTAACCTACCGTTGCTATGTCAGACCTAAATACTGGACTCCTAATATGGTAACCTACCGTTGCTTTGTCAGACCTATATACCGGACTCCTAATCTAGTAACCTGCCGATGCTATGTCTAACCTATATACTGGACTCTAAATCTAGTAACCTGCCGATGCTATGTCTGACCTATATACTGGACTCCTATTCAGGTAACCTATCGTTGCTATGTCAGTCCTATATACTGGACTCATAATCTGGTAACGTACCGTTGCTATGGCAGACATATATAACGGACTCCTAATCTAGTAACCTGCCGTTGCTATGTAGGACATATATACAGGACTCCTAATCTGGTAACCTACCGTTGCTATGTCAGACCTATATTCCGGACTCCTAATCAAGTGACCTACCCTTGCTATGTCAGACCTATATACTGGACTCATATTCTGGTAACCTACCGTTGCTTTGTCTGAACTGTATACCGGACTGCTAATCTGGTAACGTATCGATGCTATGTCAGACATATATACCGGACTCCTAATCTAGTAACCTGCCATTGCTATGTCGGACATATATACTGGACTCTTAATCTGGTAACCTACCGTTGCTATGTCGGACCTATATTCCGGACTCCTAATCAAGCGACCTACCCTTGCTATGTCAGACCTATATACTGGACTCCTAATCTGGTAACCTACCGTTGCTATGTCGGACATATATACTGGATTCTTAATCTGGTAACCTATCAATGCTATGTTATATATACTGGACTCCTAATCTGATAATCCCCCGTTGCTATGTCGGACATATATACTGGATTCTTAATCTGGTAACCTATCAATGCTATGTTATATATACTGGACTCCTAATCTGGTAACCCCACGTTGCTATGTCGGACATATATACTGGACTTTTAATCTGGTAACCTACCAATGCTATGTTATATATACTGGACCCCTAATCTGGTAACCTACCGTTGCTACGCCAAACCTATGTACTGGACTCCTGATCTGGTAACCAACCGTTGCTATGTCAGACCTATATACTGGACTCCTAATCTGGTAACCTACCGTTGCTAAGTCGGATCTATATACTGGACTCCTACTCCGGTAACCTACCGTTGCTATGTCGGACTTATATAATGGACTCCTAATCTTGTAACCTACGGTTGCTATGTCGGACCTATGTACTGGATTCCAAATCTGGTAACGTACCGTTGCTATGTCGGACCTATATACCGGACCCGTAATCTGGTAACCTACCATTGCTATGTTGGACCTATATACCAGACTCCTAAACGTTTAACCAACCATTGCTATGTCGGACCTATATACTGGATTCCTAGTCTTTTAACCTACCGTTGCTGTCGGACTTATATGCTGGACTCCTAATCTGGTAACCTACTGTTGCTATGTCAGACCTATAATTATACTGGACTCCTAATCTGGTAACCTTCCGTTGCTATGTCGGACCTATATACTGGACTCTTAATCTGGTAACCTACCGTTGCTTTGTCAGACATATATACTGGACTCCTAATCTGGTAACCAACCGTTGCTATGTCATATCTATGTCATATCTATGTACTGGACTCCTGATCTGGTAACCTACCGTTGCTATGTGGGACCTATATATTGAATTCCTAATCTGGTAGCCTACCGTTGCTATATACTAAACACATTTATGTATCTGTATTTTAGTCATATTTCCAAGTTGTAAAGACTGAATCGACCCGTATTGAATATTAGCTGGAATTATATAATTTCACTAATTTAAAAATAGTTAACGATGCCCTGGGATAATTTAAAAAATGTTATCTCCAATACTAACATACACAAATCAAGTGGAGTGCGTGGTCCAGTGGTAGAGCGCCGAACTCCAGATCGAGAGGTCGTGGGTTCGATCCTCGCCGCGGCCACGTTATTTATCCTTGAGCAAGGTAATTAATCCACATTGCTTAGTACATGTAGTACTGGTTCTACCCAGGAAGCCAGTGATTAATCTAAGTTGCAAGAACTTGTTTCGCAATCGACTTAAAATAAATATATTTAAACTAAACTAAACACATCAAGTTATTGTAAATGTAAAAGATTGTAACGGTATACTAATATTCTTGTAACGTTCTTTACGTCTCCACTCATTGAAATATAACGCTAGCATTATTCAACGTTATAAAGTATCAATGAATAAATAAAATAACAAGAAATCCGTGGATTCACATGTCTCGCCTAATGGGGGCTGGACTTAAAAATAAAAAAGTAAATGATGCGTAAATGAAAGTTTGTAAACATTTTATTAACTAAAAACAATGGAGTTTGCCGTTTGCTGAGATGACTTTAAGTGCATTTATTTAAATACAAAATGCCATTCTATTTTTTAAAAAAATAGGCCTAAGAGGGCCTGTGGATGCTCTACTTGCTAAAACGGCTCTTATATCAAGGGTTGTCGACATACAAATGGTAATCATGGGCAATAAGTCTGCTGTGTCTAGTCTGGCATGGGTATTTTTTAATTTGACCCCCATTTTCTTCTATTAATGAAATTTCATAAAAATGGGTGGTGGGGGGGGGGGGGGGGGGGGGGGGGGGGGTTATATTAACATTTTAAACACATTTGGTAAAGATCAGATAAAAAATGTAGTAACTACATATTTAACAAAGGGAAATACAATATAGCATTTTTCATCAAATCAAGGGCCATAACCTGTCGTTACTAACAAAATCTAGCTGGTTTTCGAACTTGTCCAAAATTTCATTGATATACCGCGCTTTGCACAGCTAGAAATCATACTGAGGCTTCCTGCCAAATTTTGTAGAAATCCAACAAGCCGTGTAGGAGGAGTAGCGCCGACAAGAGTAAAATTGTCAAAGTGCCATAAATCCGTCATAAATCAGCGAACTGGAACAAAAGCGCGACATGCACAACTAGACATCTTACTGATGTTTCCTGCCAAGTTTCGTCGAAATCCAACTAGGCGTTTAGGAGGAGTAGCGCCTAAAGAAATTTAAAAGAAAAAATGTCAAGGCGCCGCAACTCCATCAAAAATCAACGAACCGTAAAAAAAACGCAATAGGCACAACTAGAAATCATAGCAATGCTTCCTGACGGCGTTAACAACAACGAACAAATTTAAAAAGTAATAAAAAAAAATAATATATATATATATGAAATAAAATCAAAACAAAAATCAATCAATAAATCAAATAAAAAATTAAAATTAAAATCAAATAAATAAAAATAAAAATAAAAATAATAATCAAAACAAAATTCCAAAAAATATATATATTTTAAAAAAAAAATCAACAAAAAAAATATACTAATAATAAAAAAAAAAGGCAAAACATCTGGTAAAGTTCGGAATAGATCAGATGAAAAATAAAGCCCTAACGTATTAACGAGGCAAAATATAGCATTTTTAACTAAATCAAACTCCGCTGTTACTGCTCCGATCTGGCTGGTTTTCGAACTTGTACGAGCTTTCATTGATATTAACAAACTGTTAAAGTTTGGTACAGATCGGATGAAAAATGAAGGCTCTTGGCCAGTAGAGCTAAAAATCATCAGCTCCAAAAAGTAGGTCAAGGTCAAAAAAGTAATCCATACATCCAAAAGGATGCACTACCCAAGACACAACTATGCCAAATAGAATATTAAGCTATAAAGTAGGTTTAAACCATCTAGTACATATTATAGTTCATGAGAAAGTGATGTAACTGTAACAATTAAAGTTATCTGCCCTTTACTTGGATAATGAAGGCCACATCCATATTTGCTTTGTCACGTTGCAATTTACCACTCAAGATACAACTATAAGCAAAGTTTGAAAAGTCTTAGTGCATACAGTTTGTGAAAAAGTGACCTAAACGCCAAAGTTGAAGGTAAAAATTATAAGGTTATCTGACCTTTTCTTGGAGGGTCAAGGTCACTTCTACATTTGCTTTGTCACGTTGCGATGTACCACTCAAGATACAACTATAAGTTTAAAGGTCTAGTGCATACAGTTTGTGAAAAAATGACCTAAACGCAAAAGTTGAACCTAAAATTATTAAGTTATCTGCCCTTTGCTTGTGGGGTCAATGTCACTTCCACATTTGCTTTGTCACGTTGCGATGTAACACCCAAGATACAACTATAAGGAAAAGCAACACTTATGTCTCTTTTTTCTTCTAAAAGGCGAGACAAATACCAAACAATTAATGTACTTTCATTGGCCAAGTCACTGGCGAAAGTGGAACTTATTCTAACCTTATCCCTACCATTTCCTACCCTATTCTACGTTACCCTATCCTACCCTACCTTACCGTACCCTACCATACACTAGCATACCCTATCATACGTTACCCTACCTTACCATAATTCACCATACACTTGCTTACCTTATCCTACTATTTACCTGTACCCTTCCATATATTGCCCTTCCCTGCCGTACCTTACTATTCCCTACCTTATCCTGCTCTACCCTGCCCTATCCTATTCTACGTTGCCTCTACTTTAAACATACATTACCAGACCCTTATCCCACACTACCATTCGTTACCCTACCCTATTATACCATATCACTCCTTACCTTACCCTTCCCTACACTACCTCAGCCTACCCTACCCTTCCCTACACTACCTCAGCCTACTCAACCCTACATTACTTCAGCCTACCCCACCTTACCATTCCCTACACTACTTTAGCCTAGCCTAGCCTAGCCTACATTTTCCTACATTACCTCAGCCTACCCTACCTTACCATCCCTACATTACTTGAGCCTACCCTACCTTACCCTTCCCTACACTACCCTACACTACTTAAACCTACATACCTTACCATTCCCTACACTACTTTAGCCTACCCTACCTTACCATTCCCTACATTACTTTAGCCTACCCTACCTTACCATTCACTACACTACCCTACACTACTTTAGCCTACCCTACCAAACCTTGCCCTTCCCTACACTACCTCAGCCTACCCAACCTTACCATTCCCTACATTACTTTAGCCTACCCTACTTAACATTCACTACACTACCCTACACTACTTTAGCCTACCCTACCTTACCATTCCCTACATCACTTTAGCCTACCCTACACTACCATTCCCTACACTACTGTAGCCTATCCTGCCTTACCATTTTCTACATTATTTCAGCCTACCCTGCCTTACCCTTCCCTGCACTACTTTAGCATACCCTACCCTTCCGTATACCCTACTTTAGCCTACCCTACCTTACCATTCCTTACACTACTTTAGCCTACCCTACCTTACCCTTCTTTACATTACTTCAGCCTACCCTGCCTTACCCTTCCCTACACTACTTTAGCCTACCCTACCCTTCCGTACACTACTTTAGCCTACCCTACCTTATCATTCCCTATACTACCTTAGCCTACTCTACCTTACCCTTCACTACCTTACTTTAGTCTACCCTAACTTACACTTCCCTACACTTTTTTAGCCTACCCTACCATACCCTTCCCTTAACTACCTCAGCCTACCCTACCCTACCCTACCCTTACATACACTACCTTAGCCTACCATACCTTACCATTCCCTTCATTACTTTAGCCTAGCCTACCTTAGCATTCCTTACAATACCTTAGCCTACCCTAATTTAACATTCCCTACACTACCTTAGCCTACCCTACCTTACCATTACGTACACTACTTAAGCCAACCCTACCCTACCCTTCCGTACAATACCTTAGACTACCCTACCTTACCATTCCGTACACTACCTTATCCTGCCCAACCTTACCATTCATTACCCTCCTTTAGCCTACTTTACCCTTCTCTACACCATTTTAGCCTATCCTACACCTACCTTACCATTCCGTACACTACTTAAGTCTACCCTAACCTACCCTTCCCTACACTACTTTAGCCTACCCTACCCTGGCATTCCCTACACTAATTTAGCCTACCCTTCGCTACACTACTTAAGCCTACCCTACCTTACCCTTCCCTACACCACTTTAGCCTACCCTACCCTTCCCTACACTATTTTAGCCTACCCTAACTTACCATTCCCTACACTACCTTAGCCTATCCTACCTTACCCTTTCCTAGACTACTTTAGCCTACCCTGCCTTACCCTTCCTTATACCGCTTTAGCCTACCCTACCCTTCCCTACACTACTTTAGCCTATCATAACTTACCATTCCCTGCACTACCTTAGCCTACCTACCTTACCCTTCCCTGCATTACTTTAGGCTACCCTACTTTACCCTTCCCTGCACTACTTTCGCCTACCCCATCTTACCCTTCCTTGCACTACCTTAACCTACCCTACTTTATCATTCCCTGCACTAATTTCGCCTACCCTACCTTACCTTCCCTGCACTACCTTAACCTACCCTACTTTACCCTTCCCTGCACTACTTTCGCCTACCCTATCCTACCTTACCCTACACAACTTTATCTTACCCTACCTTACCCTTCCCTATATTACTTTAGCGTACCCTACCTTATCCTTCCATACACTACCTTAACCCTACCCTTCCCTGTACTACTTTAGCCAACCCTACCCTGCACTACCTTAGCCTATCCTACTTTACCCTACACTACTTTAGCGTACCCTACCTTACCATTTCCTTCAGCCTGCTCTACCTTACCCTTCCCTGCACTACCTTAGCCTATCCTACCCTTCCCTGCAGCCTACCCTACCCTACCCTTACCTGCACTACCTTAGTCTATCCTACCTTACCCTACAGTACTTACTTAGCATAACCTACCTTACCAGTCCCTACGCTACTTTAGCTTACCCTACCTTATCCTTCCCTGCACTACCTCAGCCTATCCTACCTTACCCACCCTAATTTAGCCTACCCTACTTTACCCTTCCCTACACTACTTTAGCCGATCCTACCTTACCATTCCCTACACTACTTTAGCCTACCCTATCTTACCCTTCTCTACACTATTTTAGCCGACCCAACCCTACCCTTCCTTACACTACTTTAGCCTACCCTACCCTTCCCTACACTACTTTACCATATCCTAATTTACCCTTCCCTACCCTACCCTACCTTACCCTATTCACCCTTCCTTTCCCTTCCCTACCCTACACTGCCTTCCCCTATTCACCCTTCCCTACTCTAACCTACCTTACCCTATTCACTCTTCTTTTCCCTTCCCTACCCTACCCTACCCAGCCACACCTTACCTTACACTACCCTACCCTAACTTACCCTTCCCTACCCTACCCTACTGGTCACACCTTACCTTACACTACCCTACCCTAACTTACCCTTCCCTACCCTACCCAGCCACACCTTACCTTACACTACCCTACCATAACTTACCCTTCATTACGCTATCCTACCTTGCCTTTCCCAACCCGACTCTACCCTACCTTACGGTACCTGTGCATACCATACCTACGTTACGCTTCCGTACCGTACCCTACACTACAATTTGCACCCTACCTTTCCTTTCACTACTCTACACTACCTTACCCTACCCTACCATATCCTTCCTTATTCTACCATATCCTTCCTTATTCTACCATATCCTTCCCTACCATACCCTTCACTACATTAGCCTACCATACCTTACTCTACTCTATCGAACTGTATCTTAAAGTTCTCTATCCTAACTACCCTACCATATACCCCCTACTTGTCCCTTCCATGCCTTACCCTATCATACCATACTCTACGTTTAACCTTACCCAACCCTAACCTATCATTCCCTAACTTACCCTTCCATACCATACCGTAACTTACCCTACCATTCCCTACCCTACCCCACCCCACCCATCCCCACCTCACCTCACTTCACCCTACCCTACATTACCCTACCCGTCCATACCCTACGATACCCTTCCCTACTCCCCTACCTTACACTGCCCTAATATTCCTTACCCTAGTCTACGAGCCCTACCCTTCCCTACCTTTAACGTTCCCTACAATACCATACGCTGCCCTACCCTGCTTTAACATACCCTGCAATACTATACCCTGCCCTACCCTGCTTTAACATACCCTGCAATACTATACCCTGCCCTACCCTGCTTTAACATACCCTGCAATACTATACCCTGCCCTACCCTGCTTTAACATACCCTGCAATACTATACCCTGCCCTACCCTGCTTTAACACACCCTGCAATACTATACCCTACCCTGCCCTACCCTGCTTTAACATACCCTGCAATACTATACCCTGCCCTACCCTGCTTTAACATACCCTGCAATACTATACCCTACCCTGCCCTACCCTGCTTTAACATACCCTGCAATACTATACCCTACCCTGCCCTACCCTGCTTTAACATACCCTGCAATACTATACCCTGCCCAACCCTGCAATACTATACCCTACCCAACCCTGCAATACTATACCCTACCCAACCCAACCCTACCCTTCCCTTCCCTGTCCCTATCAGACAATCTCGACTTTTTTTCTTCGTGTTTTCGACTTTCGACTTAGGATTTCGCGTTGTAGAAAGGGTTAGTAGCTGGGAGAAAAGTCAAACATACCCTATCCTACCCTACCCTACCCTACCCTACGTTACCCTATCTCACCCTGACTGTTCCTATCCTACCCTACCTTACTCAACCATACCATACCATACCCGTGGTAGCGTTTAAAAAGAATATTCTATTGATTTCGAATATATATTTTTCTCAGGTTGACAATATACATTGTCACCCTCACATTAAATACAATTATTTAACTTTGACTTTGAGCATTAAATTTCCGTTTAATGTCGAAGTATTCATCGTATTATCCCTATTTCAAAACAAACTATGAGTAAATATTAATGAGCATTCCAAATTGCATCGGAAATGAAGTTTGTGTTGACGGCCAGTACAAGTATTTTAAAATCATCCCATCTAGAAAGCATTCAATATTAACAGTTGAAAGTGTTACAACTGAATAACGTGTATTAAATGTATCGCCCAAAACAACCACATGCCTTGTTTACATTATGCATTGCCGTTAATGCTGGATACTGTACATTTTAAAACATTAAATATCATTGTACAACAATTATGATTATATGGACAGCTAGAGGAAAAACACACACACTTAGAAAGTTTACAAAAATACGCTAAAATGTAGGCCAGTTATATGATGTAAACAAGATGAGTACTCACATGCAGAATCCTGGAACCAATCAGATTTATTCCGTAGTAGTTTCGAATACTATGTTTGAACTATTTTAACATAATTTGATTTCAAAAAATGTTGCCATATTGGGCTAGAACCATGAACCTTCACAAAAAGTAGACGGTGTAGTTGGCTAGTTGCACCACACATTAATTGCACTTAATTATACCAAATATTAAGATCTGCAATCTGATTGGTTCATATCATAATACATGTGAGCTATCTCACCAATCATATTATACGAACGTTGACTTGTGGCATCACCATTCATATGTAAATATTAACTGGTTTTGACAATAGAAAGCTTATACTGACCAATACATGGTTGGTTGGCACATTTAATGACGGCCATATTGAATGAAGGCAAGATTGAATGACGGTCATATTGAATAACGGCCATATTGAATGAAGGCAAGATTGAATGACGACCATATTGAAGGTCATATTGACTGATGGCCATATTAAAGGCCATATTGAATGACGGCCATATTGAAGAACATATTGACTGATAGCCATATTGAAGGACATATTGAATGACGACCATATTGAAGGACATATTGAATTTCGACCATAATGAAGGACATATTGACTGATGGCAATATTGAAGGACATATTGAATGACGACCATATTGAATAAAGGCCATATTGAAGGACATATTGACTGATGGCCATATTGAATGACATACTGAATGATGACCATATTGAATGACGACCATATTGAAGAACATATTGACTGCTGGCCATATTGAAGGACATATTGAATGATGACCATATTGAAGAACATATTGAATGACGGCCATATTGAATGACGACCATATTGAAGAATATATTAAATGACAGCCATATTGAAGGACATATTGAATGACGGCCATACTGAAGGACATATTAAATGACAGCCATATTGAAGGACATATTGAATGACGGCCATATTGAATGACGACCATATTGAAGAACATATTGAATGACAGCCATATTGAAGGACATATTGAATGACGGCCATATTGAATGACGACCATATTGAAGAACATATTAAATGACAGCCATATTGAAGGACATATTGAATGACGGCCATACTGAAGGACATATTGAATGATGACCATATTGAAGGACGTATTGAATGACGGCCATATTGAATGACGACCATATTGAAGAACATATTGACTGATGGCCATATTGAAGGACATATTGAATGATGACCATATTGAAGGACATATTGAATGAAAGCCATATTGAATGACGGCCATATTGAATGATGGCCATATTGAATGACGGCCATATTGAACGAAGGTTATATTGAATGGCGGCCATATTGAATGATGGCCATATTGAAGGACATATTGAATGATGACCATATTGAAGGACATATTGAATGATGACCATATTGAAGAACATATTGAATGATGGCCATATTGAAGAACATATTGAATGACAGCCATATTGAATGACATATTGACTGATGACCATATTGAATGACGACCATATTGAAGAACATATTGAATGATAGCCATATTGAATGACATATTGAATGATGGCCGCAGGGCCGTCACTCTGTTTTGTGGGACTGCGACCCATACCCTTGGGTGGGGGAATTTTAGCGCGCTTTTACAGGAAAGGGGGAATTATTTTGTGGCAATAATTTTGATTATAATCATTGTTTTAAATAGTTTACATGTTTTATTTGTATTAAATACAGTTTAGTGTTATATTTAAGTAATAAACAACAGACTACATTGTATAACCGATTAAGATTTTTTTATTATCTGCAACACTTCATTGAAAAAAATAGACGGTGCGACAATAAATTCGCCGTAAATGAAAGTGATTAAGTAAGAAATTGGACACAGTCTACAAATTTCGTACTCAATATTTTACGTACCAGAATTATTTATTTTTTTTAATTTATTTTTTTTTTTCCGAGGGGGAATTTTGAGTCTGAAATGTGGGGGAAAACATACTTTTTGGAGGGGGGAATGCGTCCGGTAAACGGACCCAAAATCGGCAGATCGAAGGCCCTGTGGCCATATTGAAGAACATGTTGAATGACAGCCATATTGAATGACATATTGACTGATGGCCATATTGAATGATGACCATATTGAATGACGGCCATATTGAATGACATATTGAATGCTGACCATATTGAATGACGGCCATACTGAATGACGACCATATTGAAGAACATATTGAATGACAGCCATATTGAAGGACATATTGAATGACGGCCATATTGAATGACGGCCATATTGAAAGACATATTGAATGACGGCCACATTGAAGGACATATTGACTGATGGCCATACTGAAGGACATATTGAATGAAGGCCATATTGAAGGACATATTGAATGACGACCATATTGAATGACGGCCACATTGAAGAAGATATTGAATCATGGCCGTATTGAAGGACATATTGACTGACAGCCACATTGAAAGACATATTGAATGACGGCCATATTGAATGACATATTGAATGGCGTCTACATTGAAGGACATATTGAATGACGGTCGTATTGAAGGACATATTGAATGACGGCCACATTGAAGGACATATTGAATGACGGCCGTATTGAAAGACATATTGAATAAAGGCCACATTGAAGGACATATTGAATGACTGCCACATTGAAGGACATATTGAATGACGGCCGTATTGAAGGACATATTGAATGACGGCCACATTGAAGGACATATTGAATGACGGCCGTATTGAAAGACATATTGAATAAAGGCCACATTGAAGGACATATTGAATGACGGCCACATTGAAGGACATATTGAATGGCGTCCACATTGAAGGACATATTGAATGATGGCCACATTGAAGGACATACTGAATGTTGGCCACATTGAATGACGGCCAGTTTGAATGAAAGTCGTGTTGAAGGACACATGATATTGCAAGATTACGGCCATATAAAGGACATATTGGATGACGGTCATATTGATGGACACGATATTGAATGTTGCACTAGTATAAAGAATGCATGTAAACAGTCGTACCCTTGAGTTTCTGCACCTCGCCTTTTTTCTTTGCCACTGCTTTCCTCAGCTCTTCCAGATTATTCCGTGTTTTCAACTTCTTCTCCTCCTCGGTCAACTCTTCCAATTCCTTCAACAGTAAGGCTTCCTCGTACCACTTCTTCGACGCCTCCTTCGTCCCCTTTGCTCACGTCTTCTTCAAAACCCGAAGGATGATCCTCTTTGTCTCCGATCATTTGCGCAGTACCCCCATGAATGCATTTTCTTGTAATCAGGCCTCGATTTACCTCTTGCTGCCATCGTTACCGCTATTCAAACGAATTCAAATCAAATCAAATCAAATAGTGTATTGGTCTAAAATCCAACAGTAGGAATATCACCAAAACACACAGACATACTCAGCGAAATACAAAGCATGTACAAAACAAGAAGCAAGAAAATAAGTCATATGTCTCTCTCCATATATGCTTATTTATATTTATAATAACAGTCAATTGTTATCTTATATAAATCCACTCCTGAGAGAGATCGTATCTAAATACTACCACATATATAGTGTTACTTCACCAAGTAAATTTTATATCCCTAATCCTGTCTTTCTAAAATTGAAAAAAACTCTAAGATAAATGATATACATATATTGTTGATATCATGATCATTACTACCGAGAATAAGGTAAAATTTACTCTTATCGTCCAACGTTGAAAAATTGGGAATAATAGCAGGTAGTTCTGCAAAGAAATTAGCCCTTACAATATGTAACTGGGAACATTTTATCATAAAATGGTATTCATCCTAAATCCCATTTTTACACATCTTACAAATTCTGTTATTAATATCTATTTTAGTATACCTTCCTTCTTCTATAAAAAGCTTGTGACAGCTTATTCTGAGTTTAACCAGATTAGCAACTTCAATCTTTAACTTATCATTGGCTAGAGGATATTTTTCCTATAGGTACGTAACGTATTACCATTGGGTTTATTAGCATCACTATATAAGTTACGTTTCCAAAATGACTCGTATCTATCCTGCAATTTTTTGGTAACAGAAGCTAACAATGCATTGATTGAAAAAGTGTTTTGGTTATCCCAAGAATGTGAGAAACCTATTTGTGTGAGAAAAAATTGCATCGTTGGACCATATCCTATCTAGGTAAAAAGAAAGGTAAAAATATCGGACAGGGAAAGCAGCATTCAAGGACGTCAGTCAACTACAAAACACAAAATCAAACACGCAAACAGACGAACGAGAAGGCAAAAGTAAAAAAAAATGCAAACGACATCACAAACACAAAAGGGCTGACAATAGGGCTACCGCCTTGGAACGGTCAGTTGCAATAAAGGCCACTGGGGGGTTTAAACCGGTTCTAGGGTGCACCAACCCTCACACTTACCCGACTGTCATCCAATTAAAACAGGACAGTGTAAATAAAGAAATCCCCGCCATGATCTAATCTGTAACCAACAAGGCAGCATCAATAGGCAATATAAGTAAAACACAAATATGCTCGTGTATATATAATACAAAAAACTATAGCCTAGAAAGCCACACTGAAGGTACTCAATGACTTGGCAGAAGCCAGAGCAACAAAAGAATAAACCATTAAGGGCACGACAAGAAAGATCATAGACAAACATCAAACGCCACCGTTCCAATGGGCTTTAGGTAGGCGTCATCATAGGGTCCACAGCATGTCCGGTCATAGTACATTTAAAGAGGTAAGCATAGTGGCGAACTGTAAAAGGGTCCTCCACCAAGCATGCAGTACGTTGCAAAATAATAGGGTCATAACCTCTTTTGCTAAACTTTGTAACAAGTTTAACAAAGATAGTATGAAGGTCTCACAACACACTTCGATTTTACTGTGTTGGCCATAGGCAGTAAAGTCCAATTTTCCATTCTGAATCAAGCATTTA
Source organism: Cyrtodaria siliqua (assembly GCA_037043455.1). Classification (NCBI taxonomy): domain Eukaryota; kingdom Metazoa; phylum Mollusca; class Bivalvia; order Adapedonta; family Hiatellidae; genus Cyrtodaria; species Cyrtodaria siliqua. The sequence continues at coordinate 60,105 of JAWPHD010009333.1, read as the reverse complement.
CAGTCTAAAAGTATTTTTTTGGGAAAATACAGTTACTGCTGCTCATAAAAATCCACAAAATCTGGTACATAGCCCAGTTTGGTTTTTTTTTAATGTGAGTGGTGGCAGTCAAGGTACTCTTTTCGGCTTTCACTAAACAGTTTGCACCTAAATTCATACGCATTTTGAGCACCCACAAATGTGTCACATTTTGCTGTCAGTGTCGTCTAATCGCTGTTCATCCAATCTCACACTATTGTTTTCTCACCTGCAACAAGAAAAGAAAATATCCATGGGCAATTATTAAAATATCTCAAACCGAAGAACACACCCCTACTTTTTATGGTGTAAGAATCATCCTACAGTCACATGCAAGGGAGCTAAGTGTGTAGTGAGATCTGAAAGTGATCATGACCAAGAATCTTACGAAGTTTATAAATCACATCACCATAGAAGTCAGGTTGTGATAGTCCTTCTTTATTGGAGTTGATGATGTGAAACCAAAAGTTGACAGAACTTCTGAGACTGAAAATAGCTAAAGGGTATTTTCCTAATTCAGCTCTAACACCATCATTCGATGCATATTTGTGAACTCCTAACACGTATTTAAAATATCTAAGCTGTTATTTTTCAGGAGCAAATAGGTCATGTCTTTTTTTCAATATCGGTTTAATAATCAAGTCTAAAGCCCATACCTCACTACATTACAGTAGGATTGGTCAAATACACATATCAAATAGTTTTAAGTGTACAATAACTTTAGATTTATCAGAGATTAAAGCTTTCCTTATAGAAAAAATAGCTTTTCTAGCCTTGTTATTGAGATGACGGATTCCCTCAGTAAAAGTAACAGAAGGTTTGAATGAATGAATGGTGTTTTAAGGCACGCAGATACACAAATAGGTCATATTGTGCGCAAAAATTGATGAAAAATGAAGATTTTTTTAAAAATTAGTGTAAATATATAAAGATAAAACCATCAAAAAAATAAGGAATGATATGGTGTAATATAAACTATGTATGTTAATCAACAAATGCCCGTCAACGGGCATATAAACAAGTAAATATATATAAGAACACATTATAATGACTTATTTTGTCTGATCTCTTTTAGGAAATCTAAAACAAGACTAAAATCTACAGTATCAAATAACTCTTTCATAGTATTAACATTGTAGTACCTTTGACGCATAGGATCAAAGTCTACACATTCCATAAGATGTGTTTGACCGTTAACGGTGCAAAGGAGGGTATACATTCTGGTAATTGCTCACCTTGTAATAAATATGAATGAGTACAACGTGTATGCCCTATCCTGCACCGGGCTAGGACAACTTACTCTCGACGAATGGGTATACTAGAAGAACGCCATTCTCCGAATAACGGTTTAATTGGATGGAGTTTATTGTTAACTGACAAATCCCAAGCGGCTTGCCAAGAGTTACGAATATATGTGTTAATACAAATTTTAAAATCAGTATAAGGTAATTTGGTATTAGTTATATGTAAATATAATGCTGCCTTAGCAGCACTATCAGCTCTATCATTACCACGTATTCCTACATGGCTTGGAAGCCAGCAGAAAATAATAGCATTATCAATTATAAGAGAATTGTACTTTTCTAAAAGTTGAAGCACAACTGGGTTCTCATGTTTCATATTACCCAGTGCTTGAAGAGATGAAAGGGAATCAGAAAATATTACAAAATGGTCATCATCAGATTCCTGAATATAATTTAAGGCAAGTTCAATTGCCTTAAGTTCAGCTGAAAAGATAGAGGCCTTGTCAGGCAGGCGGCTCTTTATGCTGTGTTTATGAACAGCTGCTGCAGATACCTTATCTCCATCGTTAGAGCCATCTGTGTAGATATGTTGAAAGTCACTGTATTTCGATATAATTTCATTAAATTTGCTTTGAAAGACAGTAGGGTCTGTACTGGATTTGTTATTATTACAAAGATCAAAAATAATTGTTGGAGTTTCCAAAGTCCACGGTGGAATTAGTGGTACTTTGTACTTGGCAATCAAATTTAGGTCGATTTCAGTGTCTCTTAATTTTGGTTTGATACGAAGACCAAATGGACGAATGGCCTTCGGTTTTCGATCGAAAGGGGTTAACAACTGGGATTAAAAACATTATCGAAAGTTGGGTTTGAAGGGTTAGACTTTAATTTAATGGCGTTAATGGCGTATTGAAGAGCTAATTTGTCTCGTCTATGAGACAGTGATGGTTCATTGGCTTCAACATATAGACTTTCGGCTGGTGATGTACGAAAGGCACCTAAGGCGAGTCGTAATCCTTGATTATGTATAGGGTCGAGCATCTACAAGTACGACTTGCGAGTCGATCCATATACTATTGAGCCGTAGTCCAGCTTGGATCTGATAAGAGATCTGTAAAGTCGCAAGAGGATTTTTCGATCTGCTCCCCAATTAGTGTTTGCATCAACTTTAAGTAAGTTAAGAGTTTTAAGGCATTTGGCCTTCAAGTATTTAAGGTGTGGTATAAACGTTAATTTGCGGTCGAAAATAAGACCAAGGAATTTTGTCTCATCCACTACTGGTATTGGTGACCCATCCAGTGTTAGATGAGTGTCTTCATGATGTTTACGAAGTTGACAAAAGTGCATACAATTATTTTTAGATTTAGAAAATTTAAAACCATTTTCATCAGACCAGGTCTGAAGTTTATTGAGACATTGTTGTAATTGTCTCTCGATAGTATTCATGTTTTTTGCACGATAACATATAACAAAGTCGTCAACATATAGCGAACAATCCACACCTGGATTGATGCATTTTACTATACTGTTAATCTTTATATTAAAAAGTGTTACAGATAGTATGCTGCCCTGTGGAACACCTATCTCCTGTTCATGAATATCAGAGAGGGTAGAACCCATTCGGACACGAAACTATCATTTAAGAATTTCTCTATAAAAATGGGTAATCGGCCTCTAAGACCAATGTCATGTAGATCATTCATAATACCGTACTTCCATGCAGTATCATAAGCTTTCTCCAAGTCAAAACAGCGACTAAATGTTCTTTTTTTATGAAAGCATCCCTAATAAACGATTCAAATCGTATGAGATTGTCTGTTGTGCCTCGTTGGCGCCGGAATCCACTTTGATACTTTGTTATCAGTTTGTTGGACTCCAGGTACCGAGTCTCTCATTAATCATTCGTTCCATGGTTTTACATATACAACTCGTTAAAGCGATTGGGCGATAATTTATTGGGTCCGTATGATCCTTTCCAGGTTTGGGGACTGGAATAACGATTGCTTCCCGCCAAGAATCGGGGAAGATTCCCGTCACCCAAACCTTATTAAATATATTAAGAAGGGTAGAGAGATAGGATTCAGATAAATGTTTTAGTAATTGATAATGAATATCATCAGGACCAGCTGATGTATCATGAGCCTTTTTAAGGGACTCTCGAAGTTCTTTGAGAGTGAATAGTTAATTGTATTTTGCCAAGTTTTTCGACTTGAAGTTCAGCTTCTTCTGTTCTTTTTGTTTCTTATTTTTCAGAAAATTTGGTTGACAATTTTCAGAAGAAGAATTTTTTGAAAAAATTTCTCCCAAAGTGTTTGTAATATCTTTGACAGATGTTATATCTCCATTATCTGTTTTAAGATGATTTACAAAACTAGAATTACCTTTACCACTTATTTTCCGGACCATGTCCCATGTCTTCTTAAGAGTTGAGCGAGAATTCAGCCTAGAGACGTAAGATCTCCAGAAGGTTTGAAAATAATACCCAGGTATTTATATTCAGAGACCATATCTATACATTCTTGGTCAAGCATAAAACTGAACTTTTTCAGAAGTTTACCAGATTTGTTAAATACAATCACCTTTGCCTTATCCAGATTTACTTCAAGATTCCATTTTTTACAGAAAGACTCCAACTTTGAGAGGGAAGATTGCAGACCTGTATCTGAGCTGGATATGAGAACCAGATCATCAGCATACATTAAACATGAAACTAATTTTCTGTCAAGCTGAGCAGGATTACATGAGGGGTCAAAGTAGTTTACTAAATCATTCATATAATGGGAAATCAGAGTTGGGCTAAGATTACATCCCTGCTTAACTCCGATTTTTGCACTAAAAGTTGGGATAATCCAATATCAGTTTTTAACACAGAATTGCACATCGTCATACATACTTTTTATGATATTGAAAAATTGTCCTTTTATATGATACATATTAGGTTTGTGTAGTAATGCTAAACGATTAACAGTATCGAAAGCCTTCTTAAAATCCATAAAACATGTAAACAAGTACTTTGATTGTCTTAATACGTATCTATGAGTGTTTTAAGGGTGAGAATATGGTCACTGGTTCTACATCCTCTACGAAACCCAATTTGTTCAGGACATATTATATTGTTATTTTCTAGGTAACAGTCAAGTCTGTTGAACAAAACTCTACAAAAGAATTTGCTTAAACAACTGGAAATTGCAATACCTTTATAATTTGAGGGGTTCAGTTGATCACCACCTTTAAAAATAGGTCTAATCATATTGTCTCTCCAAGACTCTGGATAAACAGCTTTATTTAAAATTAAATTAAATATTTCAGTATACATATCAATCAAACAGGGCATAGATAGTCTGATAATTTCATTGGATACTTCGTCAATACCACACGATTTATTGTTGTTTAGGCTTTTGGATGCCTTAATGATATCCTCAGGTGTAATGTCTCTATTTAGGATATCAAAGTTACAATCAGAATATTTCTTAAAAAGGTTATCAGTATCAGAGTCGAAATTATTTTCCTGAAAAGTATTCATTAATGTTTTAAAATATTCCGTCCATGACTCCATGGATATATCTGAAGAAGTGACATTCTTTAGGTCATCTTTCAGATTTTAACAGTAGTCCAAAACTCTTTTGGATTATTTGCTTCGCTTTCCAAAAGATTGCGAAGTAGTATATTTTTATGAAGCCTATGTTTTTTCCGGACACGTTTATTGTATAATTTCTTTTCTAAATAGACCTGACTACGTAGATCAGGATCCCATGGCCTGGAAAATAACTGTCGACTCCAGTACTTTACATTTTTTCTTTTATTTAACAATTCATCATCGAACCATGCTTTTTTCCTTTTTCTACGTTTTTTACGTTTACGCCATTTTTGTGAGTTACCTAATGGGGTAGCGTTTTTTAGACATGATGAAAAATCGAATATGATTTTGTCAATTCTTTATCAGACAAACTATCGTCATTTAGTATATTATTAGACGTATCGACAAGATCAGACTTATTAACCGTGTCTATATTATTAATAAATATATTTTTTAACTTCTCATCCCATATAAGTTTTCTGGGTTTTTGCCTAGCATTTTTTTGCATTTGGTGATATACCAATGATTGGATATTAACATATATTTGACAGTGATCTGAAGAAACAGGATCATAGTTGTAAACTTTAAATGATGAAATATCATTTAGTAAGTCAGAGCTACATATACAATAATCTACAATCGATGCGCCATTGTAACCTAGAAAAGTAGCATTGCCCTGCGAATCACCAAGTGTTCTGCCATTTAATATCTTTAATTGTGATGAAATACACAGTTCTAGTAAAAATTTACCATATTCATTAGTAGATTGTGGTAAAATTGTATTTCTAAATCTATGAACCTTATCAAAACAGTAGCTTTCAGGTAGAAAATCATCTACAAAATTATCTCCTTCATTTCAGATAAAGTCCAAGTCGTTTTTATTTATATGGGCATTTAAGTCCCCAATTAACATAACGGATCCCAACTGACTGTACTTAAAGGTGAAATATAGCGTGTCTTTTGAGCATATATTCTGCAATATATGTATATAATATACAATCTGTTCAAATATTACACTTATTTGTTGTCCCGTTTTCTCACAGTACCCAATTTTAATTCATAGCGCACACGCTTCGTGTTTCGCCCTTTTTGAAGACAGGTAAGTGTCACGTGATCCTGTGACGTCATTGGTACCAAACGATTAGCGGTGTCGCATTGAGTTGTATAGTATTGTCTATGTAGGATTAAGTTTGATGGTACGTGTTAAAAATGCCGTGTGCTGTAGCTGGGTGTCAAACTGTGCATAAAAAAGGACAATCTAATAACATCAGTTTCTTTCGTTTTCCTAATCAGTTTAATGATAGATTAAGATTTGAAGTGTGGGTGGACCGCTGTCGACGAAAATCGCCCGTCGCGTCAAAAAAATGGGAACCTTCGAAAGACGCGCGAGTTTGTAGTAAGCACTTTGAGTTGGATTCGTGGGAAGTCCATCCTTTGGTTTCATTTTCATTGAATTTCGAGGACAAACGGCCATGCAGATTAAAAACAACAGCGATACCAACAATATTTTCTTACAAAAATGAGAAGTGCCTTAACCCCGCCGTCTCCGAGCAAGTTTTATACGCCGATTCGACCGGCGTTTATACGCCGATTCGACCGGCGTTGAGGAATAAATTATTAAATGAGGTAGGATAGAAGTTTTTGTTTAGTTATCTTAGCAATTCCTCGGGTATGTGTATGATAAAATGTAGAAAGGTATATAGTCTTAGATCTGTACATCGTGATTGTTTAGCTGTTGAATTAGATGCATGTGTTTTACGTGAACGGCGCTAATATAATGTAGCCGTCTTTTTCAAAATATTGCTAAAAAGGTTTAGCATATAAATGTAAATGAATTCGGTGAAATAAACACTGTGTCGTTGTTTGAATATATATTTTGTAGTATTTTGTATTTTTTTTTTTTTTTTTTAAATTATACACCTTCTTCTTCCAATAGTGTTATAGATTTATATAGAGTTATATATCGGCCTCTGGATTTGAAAATAATGAAAACATGTTTCATGGATGTCTATAAAAAGGCAGAAAATTGATAATGTTACTAGCTATTATATTAGTTCAGTAATGTTGCATGACAAAACAACAACAATAACGGCATTTACCTAATGCAGTAAGTAAACTAAGTGCTTTACAAGCATATATATATACTTTATATTCTAAATCAAAAATTTGATCTGTTAGGTTTTTATTTATCGATCTCATAATACATTTGACTATATTATTTAGATCATAGTATTTTTCGCTCTTCGTGCGCGATGAACTAGTTTCTCAATCATCATATATCCGTCTTGTGCAATACGCGGATCGCCGCGGCGGTAATGCACCGCTCACGGCATTGCAAAATAAAGGAAATGTAGGCATATCATAAAACTACGTTTCCCTAAATGGTGCGTGATTTTGTCATATACCGATGTATATACCCTGATTAGGCTGTACTTCAATAGGGCACCGCAATAGTTGATTAGTCGGTGTGTGGTATATTGTTAGTTGGGGGCACGTGGAGAGCATGTCATACTGCAAATCCGAATCTCATACACCACTATAGAGTGTTTGGAGGCGGCGGGGACATGGTATATAGAATACTGTAGAAATTAGATGCTGTTTCATTTATTTATTTATTTATCAATTATACTTACTAGACTCTAAATATTTTTTTTCACTGTCTACTTTTCGGCATAAAAAAAGTCCTTATAATCTGACGCTCGTATTAATGTACAAATATTAGACCATGTCCATTCATTCGGAATATACTGCATTTCGCGCTTAGTGTAAATGTACCGAGATATTGCAGCGTTGCTGGTGACTTACAGTCAGAATTTCGATGAAAACAATGCCAACACGACCAACCTCTTCATTTGCACCTGCACCGCGTTCAACTTCCTCATCGGTTGATTAATCCGAGGTATTTTCATCCTCAGACACGAATTCTGGCTCAAAATCGTAAATTTGCACATTGTGCAACCGTCTTATCATGGGCATTTCATCTGACTCAGCATCATAGTTGCTTAATTCCGACATTTTCAAACACTATACTGTTTTTGCGTGCTTTCCCTATGTACAAATGGTTTCGTTTTGTTCCTAATGACGTCACTTCCGGTTTTACGAGGAAGAGTTTTCCCCCTTTGATTTTTTTCAATCTTTTAGCGAAGCCTGTTCGTCTTTTCGGTTTTTATCTTTAAAAACATATTTTCACTAAACATACATCAATAGCATAGTAAACATCGTATTTATAATGATATTTAATAATTAAAAACATATCAACAACGGATTTGTTGATTTAGGACAAATTTCATCTTTAACAATGTCAGTTTCAAGTTTTTCAAAAAGAATTTTGTCACACTCAGTTCTCTTTGTATATTGCGAAGATAATGGCGAAATGTACAACCCACATACCTAGAGGTCCTGATTTAAATTGAAAAATTGGGCATTTAATCTTAACCATATCCTATAGGTGGCACTCCTCAGTTTCGCATGAATGTCCATGTAAATCAGAAAGAAATCAACTAATTGTACAATTCTAAGTTTCTAAAATGCACGACATACTTTTCTTTATTTTTCAACGTCGTAACAAGTTTATTAACACTACAATTTCCTAGATTAAACTTTTGTTTTAAATTTTTACAATAGTCTGACAACCACTCATCTTTTATATTTAAACTTTCTGGGGCGAGAGGATAATCATTATGCGAGTCATGTAGTTTTTCGGGATACTCGATATCGCACTCAACAATGTAATTTGATTTTCCTTTTTCAAACTTATCAACCCACTTGAAGTTGCCAGTAGGTAACGGTTGACACATGGCCCACCCGTACAAGTTATTGGCATCAAGATATATGATGTACTTGCTTTCTTTTTTCTTGTCATAGTTTTTCATATATTTATTTGTTAGCCTGTAAAATGTTTTTTGCAATATAACTCGTACCACCTCCTAATCCTTTTTCCACAAACAAATATTGGTCAATATTAGTGATTAAGTTAAGTTGAATACCAGTCATCTTGAGGCACGCATCCCAGGCTAACCCAGGACTACTGAAGTAATGGCAAGGATCTAATTTGTTATACTCAATGCACATTTTTCTAAAGTTTTCAAAAACATCTGTCAGCAGCAGCACATCAGTCTTAAGATACAGATCATGATATTCTCCCATATTTTTAATCTTAAATGTTTTCCATATTTTTTTAGCGTGTTCATAATCCGCATCTGAAATGTTCTCATCATTTAATTGAGAATAAAAGCTATCTTTGCCAGGTAACTTAGTATCCCCGAAGCGTTCAAAACTGTTCATGTAATCATAAGGATAAACGCCTTTTCTTTTTAGCAAGTCTAACTTTTTACCACTGTATTCTTGAGATATGTATTGAAACGACGGAACGTTTTTTACTAGATTATCTAATGATTGGGACATGAACTGGAAACTATCAATAAATACTAAATTTTTTCCTAACATGAAAGCCATATACTTTTCCATGTTATTTGGTATCACATTTATGTTTCGTTTAAATTTTCCGATGTGTTGCATTTTGAAGTGAGAGTCACATCCTCTCAAGTTATGAAAAAACACAACCGGTATTTTTCTAGTCAACCTGAAATTAATATTACATATGTCATGAGCGCTTCCTCTGTACTTTCCAGTTATATGACAATGCTCTCTAACTTTTCTAATGGAGTTTTCATATGCTACTGTACGACTTGGGTTATCTTTTTTAAGAGTTATTGAAAAACCATTACCACAAATATGGCATGATTTAGATTTTTGGAATCTAGCTTCTTCTTCCTGTGACATCACCAAATCTTTCTTAAAATGCGTATTCATAGTTTTCTTGCACCACTTTTCCACTTCTATCATTTTTTCTAAAAACTTGTAAACAGCATCAGGTCCTCTATACGTTACAACTGGTTTTGAATATTTATCATCATAACAACAAATAACCTTGTATCCATAACCACAATCAGTATGTTTTTGATATGCTTCTGTGTGTGATTTTTTAGGATTGTTCGATACTGAAGAAATACTTTCAGTTATTGCTTCAAAATCAGCATATATAACAAACGGAACCCTTAGCTGTCTGTCGTAGTTTTTAAACTTAACTTTTTCATCTTTGTTTGGCATCTCTACTGCTTGTTTTTCGTTAAGTGAAAGACAATCAGGTTCATGCTTTTTTAACACACGTTCTAATGTAAAGCACTGCAAGCATGTTTTACAAAACCATTTTTTACCGTGTGCTGTTTGATTATACATCAAACTGTTAAAGTTTTTTATCCATACGTAATGATTTTTTTCTTCTTCGGTGATCAAAAGTATATCACATGTTTTTTCTGCTTTATTTTTTTATATTTACAAAGGGTATACTTGATTATCTTCATATCCAAATATGTTAAAACAAATGTTGTTTTGTTTTTCTATTTTTGGGATTTGTTTGATAGTAACAGGACATGTTATTCCCTTGTAATCAAGATCATCAATATGCTTTTTGTACTTTGTTATTCTTTGTGGTTTATTATTGACAGGGAATTTATAAGCCAAATGGCACCATCTGAAGCATTCGTTATCTTTTTCATTTTTTATATTGATCAATCCTTTTTTAGAATAAGCAAGTTCTTTTGGTAAATCCAAATAAGAGCTACCTCGTAAAGGCTTATACTTTATTCGATTTATGTAATGTGCATCTACTGATTCAATTTGCCAACCACTTCCCAACTGAAGCCAATTTCCAATTATTTTTATAATTTCTTCTCGTGCTTTGTCTAATGCTTCTGATATTTGATTTTTATTTAATATTATTGCAGCCTTTGAGGCAAAGTAAGCTGTTTTGTATATAATACCAAAACCTCCTTATGTTCTTTATTATGTGGTACCTTTTTTTTAAAAGTAAGTTTTATATCAACGCTTAATTTAAATCCACCTGTTTTTCTTAGTTCTTTTTTAAGAAAGTTCACAACTTTTGATTGTGTTTTTTGTAGTTGTCTGAGCGGATCATTGCTGACAACATTTACTTTAAAAACCTTGCTATACTGTTTTGGGGATGTTTCAATTTCTCGGATACTCATTATATAATATTACATGAGATTATTTTTTTAAGCCCCTATTAATTAATTAATTAATTAATTAATTTAAAGTAAAATATTTATTCCCCGGTTAGATTATATTATTTTTTATTTATCCGTACATAATAATTTCAATTCCTCGTTCAAGTTAAACATCATAGTGGGCAATAAAAGAAACTTTGTATAAAGTTGGAAGGTAACTGGTTGCCTCTGAAATTTGTTTTTTACACAAAGAACGTAGTTTGTTTATATCTCCTTTTTTTTATTTTCCATGATAATTTTAGTTGTTGTGTCATTGTTATGATTCTTTCTGTCAAATCTTGAAAGTTTGAAAAAATTAAAAGCTCAGCATCTAATTTACCCGCATCTACAAAAATCAACCGTTTGGGCATGTGCTATTTGATCTTTTTTAAAGTTGTTGATTTCAATTTCTACTTGTTCCATTATAATATTACATAAGATAATATTTGTTAAGCCTATATTTAAATATATGATGCTATAGTATAATATAATGAATTGCAAATATTGTGAAAGAGTTTTAGATAGTATTGATCCTCCTGGGGTGTGCACAGATTGCATCTTATTTTACACAACTAATAAAAAGAAGCTTTGTAAATATTGTACCAGAGCCAAGCTGTGTTACAAGTGTACATACGCATGTGTGAATTGTAACGATACTTGTGAAGTTTTTAATAACGAGCGTGTTTGTCTTAATTGTGGCACTCACAATGGTTATAATCTTATCACAGGTTACAACTACAGCCAAAAGAAAACTATTTACCACAGAAAGTATTATTTAGATAAATACTTTGTAGAATATGATTTGTCTTCTAAAAACAGACAAAGATTTGAAGATTTGTTTTACAAAATTGTAAAGATTTTGGATAAGCTAGAAGGTCGAAAAATATCAATTAAATTTGAATACATTTTTCAGAAAATATTTAAAATATTAAAAATAGAAAAAGAAACAAAACCGATTAAAACAAAATCAACCAGAGACAAGTACGATAGGATATGGAAACAAGTCAAATTACGACTGAATGCCATGGCCGTTTAGCTTGAATCTTTTCATATACATTTCCAGAGGTTCTGTAAAGTTATCATTCTTTTGAATCTGTAATATTTTATTAAATACAATCCTAATTATCTCCTCGTCATTTTCTAGTCCTGTTGTTGTTTGGACATATGATAGAAGTTGTTTAAAACTCCTATGATGTGTTTTTAACAAAGTCTTTTTTTCTGCTATTCTTGTTTTACTCACTAAAACAGCAACTACTGAAGGAACTGCACCAACCACAGCTATGAAAACAGGAATTGCTGGAACTAATGCTAGGAGAGCACCACAACCAATTATTCCGCTGGTAATCTGTAACGTTGTGTTTATAATACCGCACAATTTATAACTGCGTCTGTATGCAGCCACAATTCGCGTCAAGTGATCAATTAATTCTTCTTTGGTTTTCATGTATAATTACAGTTAGACAATAATTTAATTAAAATATTTAGAAAATAGTTGCTCGTGTTCTTTGGGTGACATTTTGCCTATTTTTAACAATTCATCGATTATGCTAATACATTTATTTATTAGTTGTGGGCTATTATTTCCTGATTCGATACTTCCACATACCAACTCTAGATCATCCATCAAATCTTCGGGGCTATTGTAGTATTCAACACAACCTCCTAAAATCTTTTTGAACTTTGAAGAACCTTTGTGAATTGGTAAATCAGATAATTCTGTTAGTTTCTTAAAAGCATTCTGAGACAGCTTTGAATAAGTTTTTCCATTGTTGTAACGCTTTGTTATCAAGTCTATAAAATCATCGTCTACTTTTAGGTCTAACACAACTGCTTTTCCTTGTTTGGCAATAAGTTTGTAATGACCAATAAGCTTAGGTAAATCAATTTGTAACATTCCATAGTGGCCATCTTCGTCGACTTTGTAGGAATTTTTATTTTGTTGCATCCCTTTGCCAGTCTTTTGTGCAGTTTCGCTAGCTGCTCGAATTCGCTCAGGCAACCTTTCCATATAATAATTTAAAGCATTTGCCTCATCTGCTTTTTTATTAGATTCTTTTATAAGTAAATCTCTCTTTATTTTGGTGCCATCGGGGTCACCGAGTAATTTTGAATATTTAAGTTTAGTCGCATCGGATGTTGCTTTTTCCTGGCCCGCTTTGAGTTTTTCTACGCTGAGGTTTTCTGCTCTTACCCTTATACCTCTTATCTCAGGAAGTAATTTATCATGTATCTCTTCAGCCCTTTTAACATATTCATCATAATCAGCACTCCCATCAGTAATACCTGAGATTTCAGTTGGCAATGACAAGCCATACTTATTAAGTACGTCTTTATTCTTACCAGCATCTAAGTCAATATCATACACCGGTTTGGGTTCCTTAGGCCTCGCGGCAGGTTCTTCCCATTCTTCTTCTATTTCTTCATCCCCGGGATCAATTGATGTACGTTTTTGTTTGATTTCTGCAAATAGGTCTGTCCCGGGTTCGGCAGCTTTTGGCCTGAGCACTCTGTCTGAAGCACTTCTTAATTTTGACCCAAGCTTTATTGCCTGCTCTAGTTCCTCTTGGTAACCAGTCGACGATGGTTTAGGATCTGCGGTTTTCTTGGCAGCTGTTTTTTTAAAAGCGTGTGGCGTTGGTGGCGGTGACGGCGGCGGTGGTGGCGGTGGTGGTGCTATGGCTCCACGATCAGGCGGGGCAAGTAATTGCGGACGTATAACCTCGGGAAGAAGAGCCAACTGTTGACGTATTTCCGGAAGGGTAATCAAATGTTCATTTTAACAAAGACATGTATAATAGTAGGTTAGATTAAAATAAGATAAGTTAATGTAAGTTAAGACAAGTATTATCTAAGTAGTATTATAATGCAAATTCCAAACTATGATATGAAAACAGAAAACGGTAATTTTAAACAAATATGGAACTTCATGCCAGACTGTTGTTTTAGAATGTTAATTTGCGGTAATTCAGGTTCTGGTAAGACAAACACACTAGTTCACATGTTGCTGAAACCTTTAGTTTATTACGACAAGATTTACTTGTTTGCTAAAAACTTGGAGCAGTCTAAGTATCAGGTCTTATCACAAAAACTTGAAAAGATAGCGAAAAAGAATAAAATCCCAGTCGAAGACATATTAGAATGTTCGAATGATGAAGTTATCCCTGTGGATACTTTAGAGTCAGATAACCAGAAGATGTTTGCGAGCGTAATCAAAACGATATTATTAATTATTTCATCCAGGGAAGACACAAAAATTGTTGTGTAATTTATTTATCTCAATCTTATTACAAAACTCCCAAAGACATTCGGTTGAACTGTTCTCATTACATCTTCTTCGCGACTCCGGTTAATCGCGAGCTGGGTATGCTTTCCAAAGAACAAGATGTCAGCAAAGAGCAGTACAGAAAAGCGACTGAGAAGCAGTATGACTTTCTGTATCTGGATCGCCCTAGGAAGTTAGTAAAGCGTAACTTCAACGGTGAAATTTAATCATATTATATAATGGGACTTTTTAATGATCTTGGCGAGGAAGTTACTACTGGCAGTGTCAATATTACAAATTTTGGTATTGTGCTGTCTGAGTATGTAAAACAAAAACATCTGGTTAATTATCTTAACAAACCAGGAAACCAGGAAAATGTTTTGAGAAGTGAGCTTAACATGGATAATAATAAAATTATCAATGTTGGTAATCCAGAAAAAGCAGGTGATGCAGCAACAAAGCAATTTACTGTAAGAAGAGTAGCAAAAATCATACGTGATTATAATATTGATAAAATTCCGGACATGATGAAAGATTTAACAACAGGTGTTGATGATAAACTAAGCCTGATACAAACAAAGTTACAAGCAAACCGTGAAAAAATGATTGAAATTCAAAATGGATTGGAAGATGAAATAAAACTTTTGAGTGATGCTTTTAAAGAGCTAGAAAAGAAAGAAGATGTATTGGAAGAGAGTGAAAACTACAAGAAATTAAGTGAACAAATAAAAGCTGGTGTTCAAAATATTAATGCACGGATTGGGGAAATCAGCAAACTAATGGTTGATAACAATGAACTAGAAACTGCTATTGCCGATGCTTCAAAACAAATGAGAACTGCTTTTACTGCCGAAGTAACACACATTAAAATATTAAATGAGCAGATAAACACCAACGTTGCTGATATCAGCAAAGAGTTTGAAGACATCAAAAAGAAAATGGTTGACGGCAAGTCGCTGGAGACTGCTCTGAACAAACTGGTTGACACTGATAAACTTGAGACTGCTATTGATGATGTTTCAAAGCAATTAAAAGCTGCTCAGGATGAAAGAAGCAAAGCTTTTGATGGTGAAATAGCTTCTCTCAAGGAGTATAATCAAAAGTCTGATAGCCGGCACACAGCAATTATTGGTATAATTGATGGGTTGAAAGTAAAAGTAGACTATTTAAGTCGGATTCTAATTCTTGAAGCTACAATAGATGATGGAATGAGCATTATGAGAGATAATTTTGGACTTAGGAATGTTGTATTATTCCCAACGCGAAAACCACTTGAAAGAACCAAACATAGTGTTTTTTTCGAAGTGTTTACTCCCGTAACCAACCCATTTATAAATACTGAAGAATATGCTACGGAAGTAGACGAAGGCATGAGAATTGAAAAATCCGGACGATATGTAGTTGAAGCAGATCTTACATATACAGTTACTTATGCAGACACTAGTATAGAATATTTTAGTTTGTTTAATCTAAGTGGTAGTGAGTCATATCGACCAAAAATAGAAAATGGTAAACGAATACTAAAACAAACAGCTGAAGAATATCTTCCGAAATCACATTTTTGGATCATCTTCCCAATGATAGTATCTTCCACCAGGCAAGTTTTCATTTTTGAAAAATCAAGTTTTAAACTGTACTACAAAGGTGATTAATTTTATCCATCCTATATTATATGGAACAAAAAATTGTATTATCATCAGAAAAAGCTTCAGTAATTAATAGCTCAAATACACCGAGTAATTTTACAACTGTATTTGACAGACCATTAATATTAGGCAGGAACAAACAATATGGTATTGGGCTCGATAAGATTAATTCCATGACTAGCGTTCGTTTAGTGCAGTGTGGCGGCTGTAAAAAGTCTCCCCGTGCTACGAATCAGTAGTGTTATTTTTTACTGGTCCTTTGGGACCAACGAGCCCAATATAGGTGGCTTTAAAGTAGAATACTGCTTAAGCCGGTGCTAGGGGGCATGAGAAGTGTTGCTTCTTTCATTACTTCTCATGAACAGACTCAATAAAACCGAGTCTGCTGCTTTATTCTCTGAATTGTGTTTGTTGCTCTCAAAGGATCACCTTTATCAGTATTTATTACTCGTGGTATAATATTAGCGAAGATTTTAATAACAAAGTGTAAGGTACCACAATGGAACAGATTGGAAAAGTATTATTTTTACAAATGGAAATTACAGTTATGCTGATATCGATAATTACATAAAAGAAGCATTGACTGTAAACAATGATTTAACTGATGACACGCCTGTCCCGATAAAAACTGAGTTTGATTTATCAAGTTTCAAATGTTTAGGGACCATTCATAATAAATTTGTACTTGATTTGAGAGATTCAAACTTTCACACCTTGATCGGGTTTGACAAAGATGCAGTCATCAGAGAAACTCAATTTGGAACTGTAACACCGAACATAACAAATTCTATCGATACGTTGTATATCCACTGTGATTTGATAAGTAATTCTATTGTTGATGGATCATACGGGGATGGTATTTATGAAATAAGTACAGCTGATCTTACGAGATCATATCCTTTCAAAGATTAACCGATAAGAGTCGGATTCTGTGAAGTAAAAAAAACAATCATTAACAGTATTAATATTTACATAACCGATTTCTCCGGTAAAATTATTAATCTTAATGGTGTCCACACATCATTCCGTTTTGTTTTGAAGGAATTAATGTAACATAAGTTATATGGCATGTTTAAAAAAAAATGATGACACTAGCACGGGAACATATACTCAAGTTGATCGATTAACTGGAGCTGGTATATTTGACATTTTTTCAAAGGTTGGCTCAAAAATATTTATTGAGACTGTAAAAACAGCAGGCAAGAAAGCATTAGAAACTGCTGGCAAGCAAATCATAGAAAGCGGCTCTAAAAAACTTGGAGATGAAGTAGGAAAAATGGCTGCTGATAAATTAGTTTCAGTTATTAAACCTAGTAAACCAAAAGGAGAGATGATTTTAAAAGAACTTACAAAGGCTGATAACAAAAAAGAAGTTGTGGCTGAAACTGAAGAAGATGTAAATGCAAAAATTAACAGATTACTTTCCGGAAGAGGAATTCATGTGAGAATTAATGGATTAATTAATAAAAAATAATCTAATTACTAGTATATAACGATGTTTCGAAGTAATCAATATAATACTAGATACGAGCATGTACCTATTCAGTTAGATACCCCCCGTGACACAACCAGGAAATAATACCAGACAAATGAAAAATGGTTATCAGTTTACGTTAAATGACAGAAGTTCTTACTTTGATTGGTATAACGGATATTTTGAAATCAGTTTTCAAGTAAACACACTTGCTAATGGAGGCAATTTCGCAGACGCTGACAGAATTGCTTTAATTAACGATGCAGCTTCACTGATTGATCAAATGCAAGTAAAGCAAAATGGGAAAATAGTTTACGATGGAAATAATCTTCACAGATTTGTTAATATCAAAAGCTTGCTTGAAATTTCTGATGACTATGCAAAGACAACTGGAACAAACGAATACTTTTATTTAGATGATACGAATGCTGCAGAATCTCGGAAGGATGAAGATACCTATAATCAAGGTTTTGCTATTCGCCATGCTTTAATCATAACTAATCAAAAAGTTGACTCTATAATCCCATTAAATAAATATTCCTTCTTTGGAGGTTTGGAAACAAACATGCTTCCTCCTAGTCAGATTCAAATCAGCTTGCAGCTAACAGATGATAATGTACTAATTTTCAGAGCTGGTGGTGAAGCTGGCCGAGTAGTTATTAATAAATTAGTTTTGTGGATACCCAGAATGATATTTAACTCAGATAGTTTAAGTTATGTAATGATAAATCATATGACATCAACAAGATGGACTTATCTTCGTGAAATGATACAAGAAAGCGAAAGTACTCAACTAACAGAATCTGTATTTAGAATAACGGCCGGAGTCAAAAGTCCCAAACACGTTTTTGTGTATTTGCAAAGGGCTGACAAAAGTTCTTCTCAAACACAAAATCCTCACCTTTTAGATACTTTTAAACTAAATGCTGCTGATGCTAATTGCTATTTACAATCAGCTAGATTGGAAGTCGGAAATGAAGTTTATTATCCAGAAACTGAATACAGTTATCGAAACTGAATACAGTTATCTAATATCATCAGAATATTCAGAGATGTTATTAATTATTCTTACAAACAAAATGATAAAAACACCGGAACTTTACTCAATGTGGGTAATTTTAAAAATCTCTTCGGAATGATATATTTCGATTTGAGTTACAAGGAAAATGAAGTCAGTGTTGATCCAAAACAACTAAGTTTGAGATATAAACTAGACAACGTTCCTACCGCTAGATATAAAGTTTATGCTCTGGTTCTCTATGAAGTAGATGTAGTTATTGATACTGTCGGAAATGAATTGGTAATAGTTTAATCTAACATAATATATATGACTTACGTAAATTATTCAGTAAATTTAACAGATGGGCAGAAACAAAGTTTAGCAAAGGCTTATGAAAACAAAAGTGAATTAACACTCTGGTTAAAAAATAACCAACTAACTGGGAATTTTCCTTTGCTGCTAACAGCTACTCAAATTAACAATATTAACAAAGCTAAATCTGATCGACGGGGATTAGATATAAGTATATCAAAATCACAAATGAGGTCTCAGTCCAAGAATGGAGACTTTTTAGGTGCATTAGCTGGTTTGTTAACTAAAACAATTTTACCAACAGTTGCTAAATTTGCTCCAAAGATATTAGGGTCTTTAGCAACAGGGGCACTTAGTGGTCTGGCAAGTACTGGAATTGGTAAAATATTTGGAAATGGAATGGTAACTGTTCCTGCTGATAAAAAACAAACACTTCTAAAATCAAATAAATTACAGCTGCACAAAACAAAATAGCAAAGTCAAAAGGTTCCTGCACCATTAAACTAACACACAAACAACTGCAAGACGTACTTGCATGTGCTTCTAGTAATAAAACGGTAACTGTTCCCAGTGATAAAAAACAGCAAGAGGTAACAGCAACTGTTCCTAGTGACAAAAAACCAAAACTTCTAAAATCAAATAAATTAACACTTGCACAAAGAAAAATTATAACAAAGTCAAAAGGCCACTGCCCTGTTAAACTAACTAAAAAACAACAGCAGGACGGAGGATTTCTTGGAATGCTTTCATCATTAGGAATTCCATTGATTGGATCTCTTATTAGTGGCTTAACTGGAAAAGGTTTGCAAGTAGATAGAAGAGGACAAGGTTTGCAAGTAGACTCACAAATCAGGCCATACAGAAGTATCCCATTCATAAAAAAAAAATCTTTTTTTAAAATGAACCTATCTCTAACTTAAACATAATAAAGTGGGTTAAGCAGTTAGGCATACAAAAATTTAGTGGGGTGTACAGCAAAAACAAATTGCCGACAAAACTAAATAAACAAGAATGCGGTATTATTAATCTTGATGATCATATTGGACCTGGCACACACTGACTTGTTACTATGATAATTATTACTTCGATCCGTTTGGCTTGAGCCCACCAAAAGAAGTTTTAGCGTACATACCTGATATAAAATACAACACCATTCAATACCAAGATAAAACAAGTGTTCTGTGTGGATATTTCTGTTTGACTTTATCAAAAAGTTGCAAGAAGGAAATAGTGTGTACGATATTCTTTACAAATTATTAAAACCGTACAAACCAGTAGAAAATGAAAACATCATAACATCATATTTTGTAAACGAAGTTTAATCTAATCATATTATATATGAGTTATTGCATAAAAGAAAAAAAGGTTACTGAAAATATTGATCCTAAGTATGTTTTAGCGAAAAATGGTAGAAAAATGTTAAGGGCAACATGTGCATCTTGTGGTATTACTAAAACAAAGTTTGTTAAAAACACAGAAGGTGGAAATATTGATATTCATAAAGCTTTGCTCCCTTTGTTACCCAAAAAAGGGCTAACACTTCCTGGTTATAAATATTGCGGCCCTGGTAATCCACTTAATAGCGGAGAACCGGCAAATGAATTAGATGCTGTTTGTAAATATCATGATTATTGCTATGATAAAAATCCTAGTAATAAATCAACGTGTGATAAAAGCATGCTTGCTGGTTTGAAATCTAGTAAGTCTAAAACTATCGGAGAAAAGATTGCTAAGAATTTGATAGTAAAACCAGTCATTAGTACAAAATATAAACTTGGTCTTGGAAACCCAAAAAACTAGAAAAGGCGTTGAAATGGACTGACAAGTTAGCAGATGAACTTCATAAACCTATACGAAGAAAGTTCACTCAACGCCGTGTGATTGTTAATGAAATTGATAAAATATGGTCTGCTGATCTGGTTGATATGCAATCGTTTTCAAAGAATAATAAAGGTAGTAAATACTTGCTTACTGTTATTGATTTATTTAGTAAATTTGCTTGGGTTATTCCAGTTCCAAATAAAACTGGTTTAGAAATTACCAAAGCATTCCAACAAATAATCAGTACAGGAAGACAATGTAAATTGCTGTGGGTTGACCAGGGTGTGGAGTTTTATAACAAGACGTTTAAGCAATTCATTGATGATAATAATATCAAAATGTATCACACTTTTAATTTCGGAAAAGCTGTAGTAATTGAACAATTTAACAGGACATTAAAAGAAAAGATGTGGAAATATTTCACAGCAAACAATACAAATACATATTTAGGCGTGCTTCAGGCGATAGTTGATAAGTATAATAATACAAAACATCGTCGGAGTATTAAAATGACGCCGACTGAGGCTAGCGATGAGAAAAATAAAGGAACAGTGTATTTCAACTTGTATGGAAAAATGAGAAGTAATCAAATTAAGCCAAAGTTTAAAAAAGGGGATAATGTTAGATTCAGCAAATATAAAATAACGTTTGAGAAAGGTTATACCCCAAATTGGACTGAAGAAATATTTATTGTTGATGAAATTCAAAACACAAATCCAGTGACATACAAAATAAAAGATTTAAACAACGAAAACATTGATGGAAGCTTCTATGATTTAGAAATGATAAAAGCAAAGCAAGAAATATTTAGGATTGAAAAAGTAATACGACGTGATTATAAAAAGAAACAAGCATTGATTAAATGGAAGGGTTACAATGAGGATTTCAATAGCTGGGTCTCATTTAAGGATATTGAAAATATTAAATAAGGGCTTAAAAATAATAACATATAATATTATTATATAATGGGACAAGAAAGATTAGAAAAGGTTTGCAGAAAACTTAACAATTTAAAAAATAAATATAGAAGAGAATTGATGAGAGGCAGGCAACTCCACAGTAGAATATGAAGTAGTTCGTGATGATTTTATGGACACTAAAAAAAGACGATTGCTGGTTGAAATGGATAATTATGAACGCGAGCTGAATAGTAACAGAGAAGAGCTTCTTGAACTGAAATACAAAATAGCAAAGTGTAGGAAAATAAAATACTCCATGGTAAAAAATGATATGCAGAGCGATGATGAAGACTACTGCCCGGTTCCGTCTGACTTTGCTTAACGAGTTGCAAATGCTATTGAAAAACCTCGCCGAAAATAGATTCGACGAAAGTAGACATAAAATAAAATTGCGCTCTCCTAACGAGTTGCAAATGTTATGTTATTAAAATGGCAAACCGGATTGATTAGTAGTATAGAAACTGGTGGTATGGGGCGGAGTTTTCCAGAGCGGGGTTGCTTGAGAAAACTGTTGAAATATGTTGAGGTGTTGATTCAGGCGTGACTTACATTTAGATCTTGATGGTGCAAATGAGAGTTACGCCTGAGTTCCCCCTGGCATATTTCACTAGTTGTTCTCATTCCCCGCGAGGGAAAACTGGCCTGGTACCACCAGTTTCTATACTACTTACGGTTTCTGGTTGATAACCTAGATCATTGCTCAGGAAAGGGGGTATCTCAACACCGTTTGAACAAATATGTTGATAACTTAGGTCATTGGTCACGTGACAATTGTGACCAATCAAACAATTTGATTATTGGCAAACGGCGTGCCATAGACATACGGCAATCTTGATTATCCAAATACTAGCAACTATACCGTAAGTTTTTATAGATAACTTGCCTTGTTCAATCATTAATAGCGATTATATAAATAGTATAAATCATGTCTTTGCATATATCTAACTGCTGATTATATTGCGACACTTATACATTTAAACCTTTGAAAGAAGAAGAAAGGAAACCCCAAACTTTCATTACGTGGTCCGATTATTAAGGTTCATACCCCATTCAACTCCTTCTCCAAGAAGCGAAAACGGGGTTGGCTGGGGTATGAAATAAAACCTTAATTTCGTCTTAAAAAGTTTGCACATTGTAAGGTTAGAACATTTAATAGGTAATTTTAAACAGATTATCGCATTTGTTCCAGTAAAAAATGATTTTAACCATGTTTTATTGTCTAAATATCCGTTATAAAATCCTGCTAATATAAGCTTTCCATCGCTGAATGGAATTAATGCTGGACCACGTAATGTTATTTAAGTGTATACACAAAATGATACTGAATTAATTCAGAGGCTAACATTGCCGTGTTCCCTTTAAAATCATTAATAACTTGTCACTTTAATTTTAAATCCTGCTTATTTTGATGTACACGTTTCTTGTCTTTTTATAATAAAATAATTTCGTCGTCATTGTAAGAATAGTATTTGTGTGTAATTTGATTTATCCATGCAAAACACTTATTAACGTGTCACTATAACTTTAAATCCTGAGGATATCTTTTGATGTTCTCCTTCGTTCTCTTTTCTTTATTTTCCATTCCAGCCAAAGGTATTAATGAGAACTGTTGAATCGATGGATATTTGAAATTATGTAGCGTTTCAAACCACAATGCGATTCGTATTGTTGTACGGAAACGAAAACACCGCTAAACTTTCAGTCTCAAGTTATTATAATTTCTGCAAAGAAATAAATGCTGCAATTGAGTTACTTTTATTATCTTCAAACAACTTACACCAAACACTTAGCCCATTATTATCTGATTATAGTCCATTTGAATAGTATCAGTTTGTGATACACGTACTATATGTACATTTTAGGTTTTCCAAATACTACCACCACGCACGGAATTCTTCACTTGTCCTTGTTCTGTGACAACAACGCTGTAGTCTGCCCTACATGGAAAGTTATGACAAAGTGTTTTTCCAGAGTCCGTTATTACGGAAATGTACACAGTTCCCATGACATTTCCAATAGTGAATCGAAAATATTCTCTTGGTGGGATGTTGGTAAAGCCTTCCCTTATACTGACATCATTGAAAGAAACCTTTTCAACTTGGCATCTAGCCCATATGGTTTCGTGATATCTATTCGCTACATGAGTATTACAACGAAATGGAAGCGATGAGCTTGCACCCATTTCAACAGTTCTAAATGTTCAAGTTACCACTCAAACTGCCTGTACACCTTGCTGTAGCAATACTGTGATGTATTTTACTTTATAAACATGACTAAGAAAAAAGCGGGCATGCGCAGTCGCTCCTGTTCGTGGAAAAGGCGGGTCATTAATACACAGCTCTTCATAAAATGAACATGTAAACATGCTTAAAGCTGCATACAACTGAATTAAGCTTATATTTAAACGGACCGTATTAACGTAGGATATTATTTTCCTTGTAACCGACACATTTACAGCTCGGAGAGGGCGAATATACAGTTATGTTTGAGATCCTTGTGTCACACACACACACACGCACACATGCACACACGCACGCACACTCGCACGCTCACACAAGCACGTATTCAATGCTGTGACATAGGACATGGATGTTTCGTTATGAAGAAAAAAGTTTACAGACTTGAAAGTTAGACATTATAATGAAAACGGCGTATCAGTGAAGCTATGCTCAGCCTATTAGAAGTGTTACCATAGGGTTACGTTATAAGAAAAGAAAAAAAATTAAGTCAGTACATATTCACATCTCGTAGACACACACTTGAAATCCATTACAGCGATGCACGTAGTATACACAAACTTGACATAGGAGTCTCTACTTAACCACTACTAAAATTAAACTGAGGCCCTAACATGATAGGCCCTTGACTGGCCCCTTTCTGGAGGGATTACCACAACCATTAGTTGATATTGGACCGACATCAATTAAGGACATATTTCGAGCCTATTGTATTTAGGGAGGGGTGGGTGGGGGGTGGGGGAGAGTGAATGTCTATAGGTAACTGTAAATCGCTGTTAGCCATACAATTTCATGAGAAAAGTGTGATATTTATTTTTTTTTCCGATTATGAGGCCCACCCAATAAAGCATTTGTTACCAGTACACATAATAATACATTAAAGAATGTTGTATATTTATTGTGTTGTGCTCTGATATTTGGTCTAAAAACAATTAAGATATACCAGATAAGTTTTATATTCAAAAGCTAAATTATGAACATATATTTCTTCATTAAATTACAGTGTTGTAAAGCTATTCTTACCCTCAATATTACAATGCTATACAAATAAAAAACTAAGAGCGGGTCTCAATTTATATACCTGAGTTGATCAGCCTTGAAGCGTGCTGGCTGTAAATATTCAAGCTTCCCATGCTTTTTCAATGACCAAATAGCGTTGGGAAATGTGTCTTTAAAGCTGCTTTACCAAAATTGTATTTTTCTCCTTTTTTTGCGAATGGTTAACGAAAACTAAATGTCATATACCGAACACATATTGTCTTTCAGGTGTCAACTACAGGGCTAAGATTCCAATTAACTCAATGCTAAATGCGACGACGCCCACACCCACACTGACACAATCATCTTAATCTTCAGCCCAATATTTGTGACTTGAAAGTAGAATATCGTTTAAGCCAATGCTAGGAGGCGTGAGAGGTGTTGCACTTTACATTATCTTTAATGAACAGAACTCAATAAAACCGAGTCTGCTGCTTGTATCTCTTGTTTGTGTTTGTTCCACTTTTCAGTATTTATTAATATGATTCTATGAAGCTTGACAATACATATATACTTATATTTCCCTCAATATTTGTATTTATCCAAAACATAATTTACATTGCACTAAATGTCCATGAAAGTTGATTTATACAAATAAAGCTTTCAATGCTCATCGGGGGTCGGGGATGGACCCAGGATTACATATTACAGAGTGTGGAACTGGAAATTTTTGACAGGTAAACTTTTATTCGGCTGTGTAATGATACTGTCATATCAATTTACTGGTATGTGCAACCTACGTCAGTATTGGTTCATAGATCACATGCTAGTAAGGTGTAGCTTTAACGTACAGCTATAGCATGTAGTAAAATCTGATAGATTTAAACATATTATATTGCCATATATGTACAAGTAAAATACAATCGGGTCGGGCCACGAGTGCTTCCCCCACAGTTACGGCACTTCCTTACAATGGAGTTTTAACAAATATAATGAATGGCAATTGTGTAATAATGCATAACTAAACACTTGTTGTACTTTAGTAATAGGTACACTTGAGATGTTATATGGTGTCAGAAGTGGGATCTGAATGATATCTGAACCCACGCCCACATTTGTGGACCAGCCAATATATAATATATCTACTTGTCGCAGATTTGTTTTTATTTTGCTATGAAAGGGATTTCATGTTGAGTCTTTCACCAGATACCCAAGCAGATGTTATTGAATCCTTTTATGACACCTCTCGGTATCTGGATGACATATTGAACATTGACAAACCTTTATTTCCAACTATGGTTAATTATATTTATCCTAACGAACTTCAGCTTAACAAAGCTAATATATCTGATAATAACTCTTCTTTTCTTGATTTAGATCTCTCGATTGAAAATGGTAAAATAATTAGCAAAATCTATGACAAGAGAGATGATTTTAATTTTGACATGATTAATTATCCCCACTTGGATGGGGATGTTCCCCGAGCAACTTCTTATGGGGTGTATGTGTCTCAACTTATTAGTTTTTCTACAGCTTGTACTCGAGTTGAGGACTTTAATATTCGTAATCTTTGTATAACTAAAAAGTTACTCAATCAGGGTTACCGTTACCATAAACTTCGTAAAACATTTGCAAAATTTTATTATCGTAACCCTGATCTTCTTTCCAAATATAAAAATAATTTAAGGACTCTTCTGCGACAAGGACTATCACAACCTGACTTCTATGGTGATGTGATTTATAAATTTCGTAAGATTCTCGGTCATGATCACTTTCAAACTATCTTTGTTAAACTTGTTAAAAAGTTTATCAAAAGAGGTTATGACTCTATCATTTTGCAACGTACTGCATGCTTGGTGGTGGACCTTTTTACAGTTCGCCACTATGCTTTCCTCTTTAATTATACGATGACCGGACAGGCTGTGGATCCTATGATGACGCCTACCTAAAGCCCAGTGGGACGATGGCGTTTGATGTTTGTCTATGATCTTTCTTGTCGTGCCCTTAATGGTTTATTCTCTTACTGCTCTGGCTTCTGCAAAGTCATTGAGTACCTTCATTGTGGCTTTCTAGGCTATTGTTTTTTTGCATTATATTTACACGAGCATATTTGTGTTTTATTTATATTGCCTATTGATGCTGCCTTGTTGGTTAGAGATTAGATCATGGCGGGGATTTCTTTATTTACACTGTCCTGTTTTAATGGGATGACAGTAGGGTAAGTGTGAGGTTTGGTGCACCCTAGAACCGGTTTAAACCCCCAGTGGCCTTTGTTGCCACTGACCGTTCCAAGGCGGTAGCCCTATTGTCAACCCTTTTGTGTTTGTGATGTCGTTTGCATTTTTATTACTTTTGCCTTCTCGTTTGTCTGTTTGCGTGTTTGTTTTTGTGTTTTGTGGTTGACTGTCGTCCATGAATGCTGCTTTCCCTGTCCGATATTTTTATCTGTCTTTATCTTGCCTTCTTGTTTGTCTGTTTGCGTGCTTGTCCTCCTTGAATGCTACTTCCCTGTCCGATCTTTTTATATTTCTTTCTTGTATAAAACTGCTGATTTCTCTAAACTGGATTAGGGTACACTCAGATGAGAATCTACAACATATATTTGGCAAATATCAGCATCATTATTCAGGGCAAATACCTTTGTCATACAACTGTCAACCATTATGTTCATTCATTTATTTTGATTATCGCATTTGCGCGATTGTGAGGTATGCCCTAACTAACGCATTTGGGGAAACGAAACAATTCCCGGCGTTATAGTTTCCCACGGAGATAAGCACGCCGGTTAACACTTCATGAAATAAGGGATTTAATCAAAACTGAAATTTGCTGAAATGTCATTAATTCCATGTGTGAGATTTAATTGGAATTTAATTACACTTAAAGGTAAAATAAAAGTTTGCAACTTGTATTTGGAATTTAAGTACATGTAATCACAATTAAAGGTAACTATACACCATGATTTACATTTAACGATAGCTTAAATCTAGCGGTGGTATTTCATATTGAATTTGGTGGAATTTAATTGCAATTAAATGTAACGATATTTCATATACAAAAAAAAATCCTAAAAGATATCAAACTTACAATTTAATGATATGTATTTATTCAAATTAAATGTAATGACACATCACATCGCACATATAATGATACTTAATAGTATGGTATGCATAGAAATAATTGTGGACTTCTGGAAGAAAGCACGAAACTTTGCATGTTTGAACCTTAAGGTATTACCTTTAAATAAAAAAACAGAGACACGCCAGGGGACCAATGTCTCATGCTGAAATGAGGCCCTAAATGGGATACCCCAATTGTTAATATAAAACTATTAGTAATCTTAATACTATGTTTGTTTGTGTCGTAAGAAAGTTTCGAAAGGTAAAAATAAAACAAATATAAAAAACGTAACAATATAATATTGAAAGTCTTTTTCCTTATTTATCGTCTTTGTTAAGCATAATTATTAAGAGGCAGACAAAAGGGGCATTTTTTTAATTAAGCAGCGTTCAAATATGAGCTATTGGGATTACCATTCGACTGCCTGCCTTCCTTAATATTTGCTTTCCTGGGTGAGGTCGGGCCGTGTGAGTCATAATAATGTGTTCTTGTGTGTGTTTGCTTGTCTGTGTGCCCGCTGGCCGGTATTTGTTGATTTACATATATGGTTTATATTACTACCATATCATTCCTTTTTTGTAAATAGTTTTATCTTTATGTATTTACATTAATTTGTAATTACTACTTCATTTCTTCATCTTTCATCGGTTTTTGCGCACAATATGACCTATTTATGTGTCGACGTGCCGTAAAACACCATTCATTCATTAAAATACTTCTCAGCAACGGCTCGGCTAATTTTGACCATGAACAAAATATAAACAAATTAAATAAACATTCATCTCCGTATAAACCGATAGTCCTTGTTTAACGCCTAGGTCAGCCGGCCTGTTTCTGATGTTTTCGCTAAAAAGTCTGATGTACACACTTTAAACAATAAATGACGTGATGAATGCACTTGTATATGTCGCCACGCAATAGCAAAATCGATAACATTATCGTGCATGGGTGGCTATGTAACTTATAGAATATATTTGTTCGTGACGGCCTTTATTTGACTATTAACAAGAAATTCTGTGAATTGATATCCCCCGACGAAGTGGTGATTGTCTTCCGGGTCTTCTAGATAGACGGAAAGTAAATACAAACAAGTTAATTTTATAAGAATGCGAATCTGTCTATTACAAAAGTGCATTGTATATTCCTAGAATGGACACAAAATAGACATTAATAAAAGAATATAAGTATATGACCTTGAAGATATAGAAGCGGGTGTTGGGTTCTGTACGTCGTCTTGATACCTGCCTTTTGATATCAAAATCCCTCCATGCATGTAAGAGTTGTGGAGCGGACACGAAAGGGACCATGTTAAATGCATATACGAACGTCTCTGACCTTTATGATGAGCTTGAAATTGAAGATACAGCCTCATGTGTTGGGTTCTGCACGTCGTCTTGATGAGATGAGTATATTTGACATTTGTTTTCAAAATCCCTCCATGCATGTGAGAGTTGTGGAACGGACACGAAATAAACCATATTATATGCATATAAGAAAGTCTCTCTGACCTTAATGATGACATTGACCTTGAAGATACTGCCCCCGGCATTGGGTTCTTCATGTCGTCTTGATGAGTTGAGTACATGCACCAATTTATTTTAGAATCTCTCCACGCATGTGAGAGTTATGCAGTGGACACGAACATTGTAACGGACGGAAGAACGTGAACGGACGGACAATACCAAAACTATATCCCTCTTCGTTTGGGATAATACAATTGATAAAATAATAAAAAGTAAATTAAAAAAAAAAATTGGAGTGGGGCCACGGGGGTCTCCATGCATGGTCGATGGGTTGAGTATTTGTGTCTTTGTGTCCCCCCAATCATGAGAGTTATGGACAGAGAACACAACATAATTTATTAAAATCACAAATACGAGGTATAGGACCTTTATGACCTGGACCTTGAAGAAGATACAGACCCGGGTGTTAGATTCTGCACGTCGTCTCGATGGTGAGATGAGTATTTGTGCCACTTTATTTCAAAATCCCTCCATGCATGGACAAGTTATGTGCGGACACGTAATTAGAACTTATTAAGTGCATCTAAGAAGTATATTACCCTTAAGATGGCATTTATGACCTTGACCTTGATGATACAGATCCTGTTGTTCGGTTCTGCACATCGTCTTGATAAGTTGAGTATGTGCCGATTTATGTAACCTTTAAGGTTATCCAAAAGCAAACTCTTCTTTTCATCGTCAGATACTTAGGTAAACTCTCTGTTTTTTGACACATTTCAAATCGCATTTCCTCATTGAATGGGCATTTAAGCAAAGCATGCGGTACCCATTTAAAACAACACCTAAATGTGTATGCTTACGACAAATAAATCAATGTTCGTTTTCAAACTTAAATCTGTTGACAACTTAAAAAAGAAAGAAAAGGAAAATGTTTTTTTCTTACATTGGATATTCATAGCTTCTATGATTTAAGGGGTCAGGATGGGGAGCCGAGTGTGCCCCCTTCCGCCTCCCCCACTAAATCCGCACGTGCGCGTGTTTAGAAATACAGCTGAGGTTTTAATGGGTACTGTATAAGATATCGTTCAACATGAGAAAAGTGTTCATGTACAATTTCTTTCTATATTTAAACAAATTCAAAATCACCGTTTCGATTACGGTGTACACATGATGAATATGGAAATATCCTATAACATAGATCTACTTAAAATTTTCTGAAAATACAACGTTTGTCCGTTCATTCTCCTATTACAATTTTCGTTTCCGCTGCATACAACTCTCACATACATGGACGAATTTTGAAATAAATCGGCACATACTGCTTTCTGAGAATTTATTCAAAATTCATTGAAAATGCATGCAAAAAGATGTTGTGTTTAGTTTTGTTTAATAAAAAATTGCCACCGCCCAAATTCCCAAATCCTTTATCCGCCCCGGCATACGGGAATATTGTATATTGTTATTCGCTGCCGGAATGGCAGCGACTCTTATATTGCTTTAGTAATTGCACATGGTAAGGAAGTAATGAATAGTTTCTTTGAGTTTTTCAGCTATAAACATGCTTTACAACTTGAAGTCCTAGAGAACTCGTCTGAAAAACTTGAATGGTATAAACACATATTTTGTAATGTTGAAAGGTTACCATTTCACTTGCTGAAATGACGTTTTCGTAAACCAGTCTACTGAACTCATTATTATTATATGTATATTAGCTACGAAACATTCAGAAGCCTCAGGAAGATAGGGTTGAAGCCTGCTGATTTCCCTTTTTTGTTAAATTTTCATTGTTTTTTATTATTAAATCAAATTATTCAATGATGGCAGCCTCCATGAAGAAAAATACCCCACCACTCTTACTTGAGATTGTATTTGCAGTTGTCATTATATACAGACTATTACACATGGGCACATCCAGCCCTCTGTCATTCCATACAACAGCAACTGGACTACTCTTCAGGTGCAGCCACAAAAAGTCTTTTACTTTTGCAGAGTCTGTAAATGTCTCGCATGGTAAACACGACAAAATAACACCTTGCAGAACTGAGCGGAGCCTGCTCGTCCTACTAATATTCAATTCTGGAGACATTGAAAGCAACCCAGGCCCTCAAAACTGCTCCATATTCCCCTGCGGTAACTGCGAGATACCAGTGGCATGGGCACAGTTAGGCGTTTGCTGCAACAACTGCAGTGTGTGGTACCACAAGACCTGTGGTGACATCAGCTCGAGAAACTTATCATATTTAGGCAGATCAAGTGTAATTTGGCATTGCTGTAAATGCGAGAGTATTAATGTTGACAGTTTTACTTTTAATAGTTTTGAGTTACATACAACCAACATGTTCGACCCACTCTTGAACATTGACTCTACAATCGATTCCATACACTCTTCATGCTTCAGCCCACTACATACAAGCAGCCCTAGACAGGCAATGGATCAGCCCAGCCATCGTACCCGTACTCAGTCTAATCGTGTATCGTACACAGGACAGAATATAACCTATAGCCATTCTATATACACAAGTGGTGATAGCAATCTTCCACGTAAGAATTTTAACCTAAGACTCCTAACAGTCAACTGCTGCAGCTTAAAAGCCAATCAGTCCGAATTCAAGGCTTCGACGGATTATATCAAGCCTGATATTATATGCGGAACAGAATCCTGGCTTAAAGGTGTAAAACCAGGGAAGGATCCAGCACCTAGTGTCATCAAGACCAGTGAAGTTTTCCCTGAGGGGTACACCATCCATCGTAATGACAGGACATCTGGCCTAGTTGGAGGCGTCTTTACAGCTACCAGAGAAGTCATAATGGTCCACGAGCAGCCGGATCTCGTAACAGACTGCGAACTAGCCTGGTCCAAGATAAAGCTGAAGAACAAGAAGGACCTATTCATCTCATCTTTGTACATGCCCCACCGCAACCTGAATGACATCAAGAAACTAGATGAGTCACTACACAAGCTGACACATCTTACTGGCTGGTGACTTTAACTGCCCTGACATAGATTGGAAGAAACTGACGGTGAAAATTGGTGCTGCAGACCGTGAAGTTCAACAAGCCCTATTAGACCTCTCAATTGACCAAGGACTCACTCAGATACACAACCAACCCACCAGAGACGGTAATATGCTCGACTTAGTCTTCAACAACAACCCATCAATAGTTAAGACATCTACATCAATCCCTGTTATAAGCGATCATGCAATGATAGTTACAGATATAGACATCCTTCCACAATACTTAATACAGAAACCCCGTAAGATCTACTCTAAAGCAGATTGGGATAACATCAAAGCAGACCCAGAATCCATCTCCGATGACATCATCTCTATGTGTACCAATCCTGGAACTACAGTACATGACATCTGGAATAAATTCAAGAATGGCATCTCTAGAACCATAGACAAGAACATCCCCTCAAAGATCATCAAAAAAAGACTATCAGTACCATGGTTCAGCAAGAAACTGAAGATATTGTTAAAAAGGAAAGCCCGTCTCTACAAACAGGCCAAGAAAACCAACCAGTGGAACAGCTACCACTCATTTCAGAAGACCTGCAAGAGAGAATTCAAATTGGCAGAAATAAACCATATAAACAACATAATACAAGATGGTCTTGATAACAACACCACCAAACCATTTTGGAGATAGGTTAAATCTAAACGGCAAGACAGTATTGGTATGTCGCCATTAAAAAAGCTTTGTAACTTAGTAAACAACAGTAAAGAAAAGGCAGAAATCCTTGTCCAACAGTTCCAGTCAGTATTCACTAAAGATGATCCATCCTACACTATACCCATAATCAACCGTCAACCTACTCCAATTATTCCACTACTGGTCATAACATCTAAGGGCATTGAAAAACTTTTACAGAGCATCAATACGAGCAAAGCTATCGGTCCAGACCAGATTTCTAACAACATCTTGAAGAACTGTGCTACACAACTGGCTCCTGGGCTACGCATGATTTTTCAAACATCCATCAACTCGGGTCAGCTCCCAAAAGACTGGCAAAACGCGTTTATCTCTCCAGTATTCAAGAAAGGGAACGTACACCTCCCTGAGAACTATCGACCTGTATCACTTACCTGTGTTTCATGTAAGCTGCTTGAACACATTATCTGCAAACATATCCTCACACACCTCGAAAACAACAACATACTTACTTCCCTTCAGCATGGCTTCAGATCTGGGTACTCCTGTGAAACCAAACTTCTTGCAACCGTACATGACCTACTGAAGAAACATGACGCTGGCAGCCAAACAGATATGATTATCCTAGACTTCTCTAAGGCCTTCGATACAGTTCCTCACGAGAAGCTTCTGGCCAAGATAAAGAATTATGGAGTAGACGGACCCCTAAACACCTGGATTCGGAACTTCCTGACCTAGCGGCATATGCAAGTCTTAGTAGAAGGCGAGTACTCGGACCCAGTCACAGTAGACTCTGGTGTCCCTCAGGGTACAGTCATGGGGCCTCTACTCTTTCTGTGTTATATCAACGATCTCCCTGATTCCGTTAAATCACAGGCGCGTTTATTCGCGGATGACTGCCTCCTCTACAGAATCATAGAAACCAGAAAGGACCATCTAATACTCCAAGACGACTTGAAGGCGTTAGAAGATTGGGATCACAACTGGGGCATGCAGTTTAATGCCAAGAAGTGTTATATCATGAGCATTAACTCGAAATCTTCTAACTTCTACTCCCTAAATAATCAGATCCTCCAACAAGTTAAAGAAAGCCCCTACCTCGGAGTAACCATATCGGAAGATCTGAAATGGGATGCGCACATAACAAAGACCATCAAGAAGGCCAACTCATCCCTCTGGTTCATGAAGCGCAACCTAAAACACTGCCCTAAGTCATGCAGAAGATCAGCATACCTGGCACTGGTGCGATCGACGCTGGAATATAGCGCCACCGTCCGGGATCCCTATTATAAGAAGGACATAAACAGATTGGAAAGGGTCCAACGCCAAGCAGTTAGGTTTGTCTCCGGAGACTACAAGTCACGCGAGGAGGGATGTGTCACACGAATGCTGTCAGACCTGAATCTACCGTCGCTCCAAGACAGAAGGAAGATGAACCGAATCGTCTTCTTCTACAAGGTGGTCGAGGGGCTGGTGCCAGCTTTCAAATGCCACGACTATCTTATTCCTGAAAGACCTAAACGCCGTATTAAAGCAAAAGCCTTCAGTTACTTTCAAGCTAATACCATTATAGACAATCAGGTGCTAAATAATTCAAAGTGTTTCAAAACAATACAGTGCAAGAACGCACAATATAAAAACTCATTCTTTCCAAAGACAATTATTGATTGGAACCATCTTGAAGACAGTTTCGTTTGCACGCCATCATTGGAGAGCTTCAAATCAGCTCTCGTTAAGTGCTACTAACAGCAACAGCCTCTCTTCCGATGTGTTTATGCCGTAACAGGCCCTACATCGTATAAATTCAGATTCAGATTCAGATGAATACAATTGGTTAAAGTTGATCACATGATTCAAAATAAAAAGGTATATTGACCTGAAAAACGTATATTGACTTTTGTATATTGACCTGTGAAAAATAAGTATGAAAAAGAATATTCAAACTTCAAAATTCAAAATTCAAGATTTCAAAATTTCAAATTTCAAATTTCAAAATTTCAAAATTCAGAATTCAGAATTTCAAAATTCAAAAATTTCAAAATTCAAAATTTCAAAATTCTCAATTCAAAATTCAAAATTTCAAAATTCAAAATTTCAAAATTCAAAATTTCAGAATTCCAAAATTTTGAAATTCAAAATTTCAGAATTTCAAAATTAAAAATTCCATGAATAATTTGATTTAATAATAAAATAAGTGTTGCCTTTTAGGTTCGGTCGATATATAGAGTTTATTACATACCTTACTATAAATAGTAACACATTTCAGTAGAAAAACAATGATGATCAGTCCTTTTTCGAAATCGATAATCGGCACACTGTGCCATTATGGATTATGGAAAATCGGCACAGTAGCAACAGACTTTCCGCACGCGATGACGTCGACGTCATCAAGCAACATGACTCCAACGTCATCAAGCACCAAAAACGTCATAGGGGAGAGCTATAGCAGGAGCGGACGTTGAAATCTCGACTGCAGTTTTTACAGCCCAGTTCCGTTGAAACGTCGAAATAAATCATTATAGATCTAGTGACAGACGTGGTTTTTAAAAACAGGCAAGGCAGAAAACTGATTTTGAAGTAGTTTATTAATTTAACATACGTAATTAATTTATTTGCAAAACAATTGTCTTCACCTTAAGACTACTTATATGTTTAAATCGTACCGTTTTGTTCTTCTTCTTCTTCTCCATTTATAGTAAGGTAGGCAAATATACGGCCGTGGCCATTTAGGCACTAGGTGTGCCATTATCGACAAAAGGCACACCACGGACGTATATTAATCTGTAATTAATAACCAGTGTTTTATAGATACGGGAAATATCTCCCGAGGTAGAGAAATGGCCCCGATATAAGAACGAGTGCGGAGCACGAGTTCTTATATCGGGGCCATTTATCTAGCATGGGAGATATTTTCAGTATCTCAAAAACACTGGTTATGAAACTATATATTACATAATTTAGAATGATATTTTATTAATATTTCTAATGATTCACGCCTTTTTACACCAGTTTGCACGAGAACGCCAAGACGACATTACATCATCCAAGACGTAGTTACGTCATACAAACAAAACAAGTGGAACCGGAACTCTTCGTTAATTTCCGTAATCGTTATTTCCAAGTGACGGAATCTGACGAAGACGTCCTTAAAACAATCGTAACGTCAGTTGGCATTTCCGCCACTGACGGAAAAGGCCGAGCAATGTTCCGTGTATTTATCGACCTGAGAAAATTGATAGAAAAGTGATATCGATCTCGGCTATCGCCTCGGTAGATATCACTTTTCTCAGGTCGATAAATACACATATCGACCTCACTAAAAGGCAATACTTTTATAATATTATTCCTTTACATTTGTCACTTTGATAACGCAATCTTAATATGAATAAGGTACTGCCTCATAGCGAGCTCAACTCAATAAGAAAACAAACTGGAATGCAAATGAAAATAATAATCAGCACATTATGGTTAATAGAGCCACCTCAGTGACAGGTGAAGAATAAAAAAAAATCATGAAACCCTGCCCTACTCTTACTGTCAGAAAGATTGTAATAATTATTAAACATGCAGACAGGATAACCTTTGGTAGTTTGGACCTTCTATTTACCATCCCCATCAGACGGACAAAGCCAAGGGAAAATGTCTTGCGCAAGATCTGAAATTGTCGGACAGCTTATTGGAATGAACACCAAAAGTAACGTACATCAGTATTCACACTGACCTTGAACATGTAAACATTAATGTAAAACACACAGTCTATTGAAAACACTTAGGCAAATTAGGTTGTGTCTCATTATTTTAAGAGCTAATTATGATCTATGCAGATCCTAGCTCTATACTTGGAAGAAGAAGAAGAGATTTAGGAGTATGACTGGACATGAAAACTGCATGACCTTGAATAAAGGACCCATAGATGTGTATGCTACTGACAACATGGACTGGACAAGAACATTTTTCTTAAGGGCAATTGAAATAAAACTTCAATCGTTTTTGTTTGTTTGGCGTGTAACGTCATTTTTCAGCACATTTTAGCCTATGTACATGTATGACGGTCAACAGTTTTTAGTGTTGGAAGCAGACTACTCACTTATTCCTGGGTAGAACATGTAAGACACATACTGTATACTTCCCGTTGTCGATAAGAATCAACACTTACAAGTCGAGTTCCCAGTGGGAATCAAACCCGCAGCGTTGAGATGGTTTCCAATGCAACATCTTTACCCTCTCAACCATGGAGTCACTACAAAATATCAAATCATGTCTGGGTAACATACTTGAACTCACTCCCTTCTCACCAATGTCACTAGATGAATGAAAGCTCGGGTTCACTTCCCCGTCTCTACATTGTGCGCGAAAAATTGTAACTTTCTTTGTATGTAGAAAAGGAGTTTATTTTGTACTATTTTGAGATGGTGGTAATCCGACTGATTCTTGACTAAGTAGCTTGTATGTTTTGTTTTTGTTTTCAGCAATAATAGAATTCTATGTTTTGCAATGATCTCTTGAGGAATGTCATAACTTAATATCAATTACCGTACTACATAACTGATCGTTGGCCACAATTGATTGTTTGGCACATCACTTATTCCCAGTGGCCACTATTGTATCCATTAACCACAGATAACTGCGACTCATTAATGGTTCATGTACATCCAGTCCTTTTTATTTCGGTTGCAAGTTCAAGCCATCCGTTGCAGGTTATTATTGCTGAGTTCTACACAAAGCGGAACGCAGTCATAAACAACCACAAACAATGGAAGACTGACGCATACTATATTCTTTTCTTGGACATTCTTGAACATTCAGGGCATCTTAGGGTGCAGCTTAAGGCAGAAATGGCACTGAAAAATATAAAAGATATTAAAAATAACAACAAACTAGAAATTGTTATTGTCCATGGGACAAAAACGTATGGCTCCCCCACTCGCCCGTACAGACATAATTGACGACTCTAGGTCCAACCGTTCTCTATTGATCTGAGATCGTTTCGATATTCAATATCCCTGTGACTGTATCTATTACCTGTATCAGTAAGGCCACATAAAAAAATATGTGTGGTTCAGGTAACCCGACCGACCCTATTTTAAGGGGCCGACCCTAAAACCTTTCATGCAATTTTTTTTTTTTTTTTTAGAACAAGAGGTCAATGACTTTGAAGCTCTACTGATTGATTTTGATTTCAGGAAGTAGTCGCTACAGACTTATTTTTTGAAAATCTATTTTTAACCGTGGCGGCCATCTTGAATATCCGGCCGACCTGCAATTTTGCTAGGATCAATTAGACATTAAGAGCAACATTCCTGTGAAGTTTCATGAAATCCGTCAAGTAGTTTCAGAGGAGTAGTCGCTACAAGTTTTCATTATATAACTCTATGTAAACAAAGATGGCCACTGGCAGCCATGTTTAACATCAAATCAAAACGATTTTCAAGGACCAACACCATGGCATACTGATCATTTTAGAAAAAGTCCCATATCAATATCTCTTATAGTTTTGAAGAAGTAGTCGCTACAAACTTATTTATTTTAAATCTATTTTTAGCTGTGGTGGCCATCTAGAATTTCCGGCCGACCTGCAATTTTTCTAGGATCACCTAGACATCAAGAGCAACATTCCTGTGAAGTTTCATGAACATCCGTCAAGTAGTTTCAGAGGAGTAGTCGCTACAAGTTTTTACTATATAACTCTACGTAAACAAAGATGGCCGCTGGCAGCCATGTTTAACGTTGAATCAAAACGATTTTTGACAAGGATCAACATCATGCTGATCATTTTAGAAAAAGTCCCATATCAATATCACTTATAGTTTTCAAGAAGTAGTCTCTACAAACTTGTATTTTAAAACTCTATTTTTAGCTTTGGTGGCCACCTTGGATTTCACATCAACATGAATGTTTGCTAGGATCAACTAGACTTTATGGGCAACATTTCCTGTAAAGTTTCATGAGTATCCATCCAGTAGTTTCAAAGTAGTTGTCGCTACAAATAAAAGTTTACGGACAGACGGACAGACAGACGGACAGACGGACGACGCACCACGGCATAAGCGATCAGTCGAGCAAAAAAAAAATCAAATAAAAAAAAAAAAAAAAAAAAAAAAATGATAATGCCAAAAAAATCGAACTCAAGGTAAAGTAATTTAAACAGATTAAATTCATTATCAGAATTGAATTCATTACTGAGAAAAAAAAGAAGAAAAAAGTCTACCTAACTACCCTATTTTTTTGGCCAGTGTTACCTGAACCACACATATTATTTTGTTTGGCCTATTATCTACTAGTCATGACCAACCATCAGTGTATTAGCCAGCCAACCGTGCAGCCGTCTTTTGCACGGCCGTTTTTGAAAAATCAAGGCCACTATTTGCAGGAGTTTGTGGGGTAAAAATATAAAAACAAAACAAAAATCAACACTTCTAAACTCTTACTATCTCAAAATTGTTATGTTTTGTATACATTTATAGAAGAAACATTATCTAAAATGCACCTTTTTCACCTTTATCAGTGAAAATAAATTAACCCCAGAGACACCCACTTGTCGTGAATTGACGCATAACGTGTGTTAGCAAATTATTTTGCACACCCTGTTTGCATATTTGCACACCCAGTTCTTGAATCTCTGCCTAATACACTGCCAACCATCCTTCCAAGTTTGAGGACCCTAGGTCCAACCTTTCTCTAGTTATTGATCGGACATTGTCTAGTTATTGATCGGGGATCGTTTTGATTGTCAGGGTCACCGCGACCTTGACCTCTGACCTAGTGACCCCAAAATTAATAGGGGTCATCTACTGGTCATGACCAACCATCCTTCCAAGTTTGAGGACCCTAGGTCTAACCATTCTCTAGTTATTGATTGGACATCGTTTTGATAGTCAATGTCACCGCGACCTTGACCTTTGACTTAGTGACCCCAAAATCAATAGGGGTCATCTACTTGTCATGACCAACCATCCTTCCAAGTTTGAGGACCCTATGTCGAACCATTCTCTAGTTATTGATCGGACATCGTTTGTGACACAGACAGACAGACCTACTTACTTGCACCACTGAGTGTTTTACTGTGCCCATGGGAAAGCGTTTAAATTCATAGCTTTGCCATTTACGTTTGCGTCATTTTTAGCACATGTAAGGCTATATATGACGGTCTATTTTTTTTTGTGGTAGAAGCAGGCCCATTTTTTTTCTTGGGTAGAACCAGTACTGTATATATACCTCCAGCCGTCCGTGATTATCAACATTTTTTCACTTGACAAGTCAAGCTTACAGTGGGATTCAAACCCGTAGCTGTGAGAGATGAGAAAGTTTCAGAAGCAGCCTCTTAACTATCCCGGTCAAGGATGCGCCGGACATAAAGTGGGCAGTCCTGTGTATTGAAGGTTATACGATTCCTATACATTTATATGACTATATCCTTCCCCTTTATCTGGGGCGGCTCTAAATAACCTTAGATAATGCGTCGATAAGCCATTAAAAAATATATGTTCAAGAAGCTACTGTTTAACACTGCAAAAATGAAAATATTTCCCGGCAGAGGGATGTTAACAAGCATGTACTGGAGTCAGGCAAATGAAAAACTAGATGAATCCATTGAAGAATTGATTTTTTAAGGATTTAATTCAATATTTAGATCTTTTGACAGGCTATGCAAAATATTAGGCTAGTTTAAATAGTGTGAAGTCCGAGACACTTCTCGCTAAATTTAAACTAGCTTATGTTTTTCATAACCCGTAAAAATATCGAAATATTGAATTTAATCCTTTTATGCACTTTGGTGACAGTAAATCAAACTAATAAACTATACCTAAAATGTTTGCTTTAGCTCTGCCCAAAACGTAAAAGTGTTATTTCACTGGGAATTTAAATGTAGCACATAAATGTGTTTCATTTAACGTCAATGCAACAGAAATGTAAATATTGCGGTTTGAACAGTGGTAGAGAATGTCAACTTTACCATAAATAGCTTCATGGTAAATTTTCCATTCACTTTGCGTTTATGGTAAATTTGCCAACCACTACCATTGTTAAAACCACAGGAAGGGAGGTTGGTAATGATAAAATTATAAATAGTGCAAGAAAGATAAAATATCAGCAGTGTATTCAGTTTAGACCACAGAATAGCCATTTTCTATTCTGGCACACCAGATTAAGCAATTAAATTAGCTCCATCAGCTGAAAAGTATTCGAAATTAGATGCGTATATAATTTTTCAAAATTGTGCTAATAAGCTGCAAAAACGAAGTATCAAGATCCAAATTATATCATTCATCTGCCAGTTACTAGTGATGGGCAATCGGTTGAAACTTACAATGGATAATTGGTTACCATTGATTGGATGTAACCAATCAATCATCAGTTATAATCGGTTAGTCAATATGAAGTATAACATGTGCTTTTTAATCTGTGTTTTAGGCCTTGAACTTAGAAAATTTCTATTAAAGTATGTATTCTTTCCTGTCTTGTTTCTTATGGCATTATTTTTTTTATTTTAAACAATAAAATAATTCCAGCTGATATGCATTTTAGTTATGTTTATTTATGATATTAAATTTTGTGTATATGCTCATTTTCACCAGAGTACAAGTGCATTTTCTGATTGTTGTCTCCTGGCTGGATTATCATGAATATTTATTTCTATTTTTAACATTAATGCGCAGTCTTTCATATACACAAAGAAGAGAGACCACTGTATGTCATTCTGAGAACGTTTGATGTCATACAGTGC
This sequence comes from Cyrtodaria siliqua, assembly GCA_037043455.1. NCBI lineage: Eukaryota > Metazoa > Mollusca > Bivalvia > Adapedonta > Hiatellidae > Cyrtodaria > Cyrtodaria siliqua. The sequence goes on along the minus strand of JAWPHD010009333.1, from coordinate 18,550 downwards.
AAGCTATATGACGTAAGCAATGTCTTAATTGTTTGTCACGTGATACTAGTGTAATTAAGCATATTGTACCGCACAGAACTTTGCATACAGGGGTGCCCAATGGAACAGCCTGTAAACATAGCAGCCCGACTACTTTGACCTCCGAGATAATATATCCTCGACCTCTTAGTTTACTACCAGTTAACGACAGTAAGTTGACTACAGTACATATATCAGTTAAACAAAATATATTTGACATAATATGATGTTAGCTAAGATAAAGAATTCAAACTGCAAAAAAAACTACCGTTGCAAACTTTGGTTAAATTTTGTTTATTTTCCATCCGATAACATCTGTAGATGTTTGACCTCAAATTGTTTATTTCCAGTGAACGGCATGTGTTTCCGATCACTTTATTTACTATAGTTTTTTCCCCCGAGATGCAGTATTTTTATACGAGACATTTTATGCAAATTGTATGACCTAAATTCACACTGGCCGACAGCGAAAAGAAAAAAGAAAAATCATAAACTATTTTTTAATGTTTTTAATTGAAGAAACAAAAAAAGCAAAATCATAAACTACTATTTAATGTTTTTAATTGAAGAAACAAACACCGAAATTTCATCATGTTTTATGCAGGTACTCCAGCCCTTGGCATAACCATTTCTCAATTGACGATTAAATAAAACGTGTTGATATCTTATGAAAGGCAAAGGATTAAATCATCATTGCGTCATTAAATATTTTATTTTGAGTAATAAGTCTGCTTTAAAATGGAATACATTTAATGGCGAGAACACTGGAAAAGTGATAAGATATCCACAGGAAAATTATCCATAGCCTTAAAAACTCAGTATTATTTGCAAGTTTTTACTGTTGTTGTTTATAACTGTTCATTAAGCATAAACGTTGATGACGAAAGTTGCAAAATAAACGTGCGCAGACTTATTTCCACCATCAGTCAAAATTACATGACGGTCGAAAACAGACAGAAAGATATAGTGCCCCAACAATAGCGTAAACAATGGGGTTATTGTTGTGTTAGAATCAAACAGTATCGTTCCAATGCGAGTAATTAAATAACAAGTGTGTTAAATCACTTGTGATTTAATTACTACGCATCCATCCGAACTCCTAACTGTATTTTAATCACCGATAAAAGTTAAAACACAGGTACGTATTTATTATTTCTTAATTGAAATGCAATTTTTTACCAATAGGGCCATCAATTAAATATATGTTTGTTTGCCGTGCTCCGACCGACTCACCCGATTCGGCCGCGACTCAAAAATTTTTAATGACCTCGGGCCGATTTTTTTTAAATAAAAAACATTTTTTTTATTTTTTTTTTATTTAAATGATAACTTTATTAGCCAGAGTTGTTAAGCCTCTAATCTGGATTGCAAAGATTATTAAAAAGTTGCCTTAGTACAAAAATGGCATAATATATGCGAACAAGATATATAAAAAAATATCTAAAAATAAAACTTTTTCCTGCCTTAAATACACATGAATAAAATAATTATGTGCAAGTCCTTGTGTTTAGTTTTAATAACCTATGCCCTAACATCGTACTAGGGCCTTTACAGTGTTGTAGATTGGATAAGCTTTTGATGTAAAAAAAAAATAAATCCCTACCTACCTACCCACCCTCAAAATTCTGGGTAGGAGCACAGCAAACAAACAATTTTTTATTGATGGCCTAGACTAAAATTTCGGGACACTGTTTTTTTTTGATGGATCGGGGGGGCGGGAGGCAAGTGGTGGAGTGGGAGCCAAAACATACTCTGTCGCCCGGGCCCCTTTTAACATACTCTGATCACTCCCTATTCATCCAAATCCCAATCCCCACCGACTCTCCGATTATTGGGCCCCCACCCCACACCTGTCCTACGCCAAACCATTTTTCAGAACTTAATAAAAAGAATTGAATCTTTAAGCACAGTTCTATCTATCTTCCAATAAGTCAAACCCCTACTGGGGACCTAGACTTGAGTTCTGCGTTCAACATCTGAGTTCTAAATAAAACCGCACACATTTCTTGGAAACTTGGCAATAGCAGACTGCAGCGGTTAAAATTTCCCCACCCACCGACTTTACCGTAACATCTATCTATACCAGTGAAGTGCGAGCATCGATGCGTTTTCATTTAAACATTGCATTTTAGATTGACGATACTGCAGTACCTTTTAAAGTTTAGGTAGAAATACCGTTACCTGGACTCTCAGCTGATAATAATCACCATTATTTAATAAATTGCCAGACGTTTGTTTAAAACTAATGACGTCACATTAATAAAGTCTGGTAACCGGCCAACTGGATGGACTAGATCCTACGCTAAAGAGGTAGGCCGGATACCAAACAGAGATGGGAGTTAACTGCGTCTGGAACGAATTTAGCCATGACCTCCCCTTAACAAGGGAGTTAACTGTGTTTCGACTTTTTTACCACGTTTTTTTTCCCCCGTAGTATGTTTTACTCGCGTTACCATAGAGCTCGCTTGCGCGCGCGTCGCTTTGCGATGCGAGCTAATTACTACACATGGTAACAGTGAACCGTTTATGTGTTGTAATAACGTATACTCTAACGCACACGTGAACAATTGTATTTCTGTGGTGATGTGTACTTCTAGCACGTGGTAATTTGAATAAGGCACTGCCTCATAGCAAGCTCAACTCATTAAAAAAACACTGGAATGCAAATGAAAACAATCATCAGCACATTATGGATATTAGAGCCATCTAAGTATGAGGTGAAGAATAGATTAATCATGAAATCCTGCCCTACTCTTACTGTCAGAAAGATTGTAATAATTATTGAACATGCAGACAGGATAGCCTTTGGTAGTTTGGACCTTCTATTTACCATCCCCATCAGACGGAGAAAGCCAAGGGAAAATGTCTTGCGCAAGATGCTTGACCTTGAACTTAAGTGATGTTCACGCTCAATGTATTAATGATACGGTAACGGTTTCAATTTGTTGGACAGCTTATTGGAATGAACACCAGAAGTACATCAGTATTCACACTGACCTTGAACATGTAAACATCAATTTAATGTGCAACACATGGTCTATTGAAAACACATAGGCCAATTAGGTTGCTCTCATTATTTTAAGAGCTAATTATGATCTATGAAGTTCCTAGCTCTTTACTCGAAAGAAAAAGAAGGGGTTTAAGAGTATGACTGGACATGAAAACTGCACGACCTTGAATAAAGGACCCATAGATGCTACTTACCACATGTACCGGACAAGAACATTTTTGTTAAGGTCAATTGAAATAAAACTTAAATCGTTTTTGTTTGTTTGGTGTGAAATGTCATTTTCCAGCACATTTTAGGCTATGTATGACGGTCAACATTTTTTAGTGGTGGAAGCAGACAACTCACTTATTCCTGGGTAGAAGATGTAAGACACATACTGTATACTTCCCGTCGTTCATAAGAATTGACACTTACAAGTCGAGCTCCCAGTGGGATTCTAACTCACAGCGTTGAGATGGTTTCCATTGCAGCGTCTTACTCTCTCAACCAATGTCACTAGAGGAATGCAGCCTTGGTTCGCTTCTCCGTCTCCGCATTGTACGCGAAAAAATGTAACTTTCTTTGTATATAGAAAAGGAGTTTATTTTGTACTATTTTGAGATGGTGGTAATCCGACGGATTCTTGACTAAGTAGCTTGTATGTTTTGTTTTCAGCGATAATATTTTTTGCAATGATCTCTTGTGGAATGTCATAACTTAATATCAATTACTAAATAACTAATCGTTGGCCACAACTGATTGTTTGGTACATCACTTATCCCACTATTGTATCCATCAACCACAGATGACTGCGCCTCATTAATGGTACATGTACATCCAGTACTTTTTAGTTTGGTTGCAAGTTCAAGCCATCCGTTGCAGGTTATTAATGCTGAGTTCTACTATTAAAGCAGAACGCGGTCATAAACAACCACAAACAATGGAAGACTGACACATACTATATTCTTTTCTTGGACATTCCTGAACATGCAGGACATCTAAGGGTGCAGCTTAATTAAGGCAGAAATGGCACTGAAAAATATAAAAGAGATTAAAAACAACAACAAAAAACCCACATATTTTCAAAACAGTTTTACAATTGATTCAGCAAACACTATTGATAGCATTTGTCTAAAACGTCTTAATTTCTGAAACGGTTGTGACACAGCATGATAGACTTTGAATCTAGAGATCTTACTTGCACCACTGAGTGTTTCAATGTGCCCATGGGAATGCATTTAATTTCTTAGCTTTGTCTTTTTGATGTGGACATAAACTGTTTGAATGTTGTGTTATGTTTAGGTCATTTAGCACATGTTAGTCTATATATGACGGTCTATTTTCTTTGTGGTAGAAGCAAATCCATTTTTTTTCTTGGGTAGAACCAGTACTGTATAGCTCCAGCCGTCCGTGATTATTGACACTTTTTCACTTGACGAGTCAAGCTTACAGTGGGATTCAAACCTGTAGCTGTGAGAGACGAGAAAGTTTTAGACGCAGCCTCTTTACTATCCCGGCCAAGCACATCACTGGACATAAAGTGGGAAGTCCCATGTATTGAAGGTTATATGATTCCTATATATCCTTCTCCTTTGCCTGGTGCGGCTTTAAATAACCTTAGATAATGTGTTGAAGATACGCCATTAAAAATGTTTGTTCAAGAAGCTACATATAGAAAATATTTCATAGCAGAGGAATGTTAACAAGCATGTACTGGAGTCAGGCAAATGAAAAACTAGATTAATCCATCGAAGAATTGATTTTTTAAGGTTTTAATTCAATATTCAGATCTTTCAACAGGATATCCAAAATATTAGGCTAGTTTAAAGTGTGTGAAGTCCGAGACACTTCTCGCTAAATTTAAACTAGCTTAAATGTTTTTCATAACCCTTACAAATATAGAAATATTGAATTTAATCCTTTTATACACTTGGTAACAGTGACGTTGCCAACCTTGCACGCCTTTTTATAGCAACTTACGACAGTTCTCAAGTTAATCATATGAATAAACAGTTACTATACCTTTTTTTGCTTTAATTAACTCTGCCCAAGACGTAAAAGTGTTATTTCACTGGGAATTTAAATGCAACAAATAAACATGTTTCATTTAAGGTCAATGCAATAGAAATGTAAATATTGGGATTTGAATGGTGGTAGTGAGTGGCAACTTTACCATAAATAGCTTTATGGAAAATTTTCCATATACTTTGCATTTTATGGTAAATTTGCCATGCCAACCACTGCCGTCGTTAAAACCCCAGGAATACTGAAAATTAGTGAATCAATTCTTAAATATACTGTTTATATTATTAACCTGTTCTTATATTATCAACAATAATGTGCCTTGGGAGGTATGATAAATGATAAAATCATAAACAGTGCCAGAAAGATAACATATCATCAGTGTTAGTTATGTACCGATTATTCGATTGTAACCGAATCGATCATCAGCTGCTAAGGCATCCGATTATGATGATCGATTATGAAAGTCTATAATCGATCATTGGTTGCATATAAAAATGCACTTAATGTTCAAAATAGAAATAAACATGATTTCCCATGAGACCTCACTTGTGAAAATGAACAAATAAACAAATTTATATCAATTATAATTATTTTGCTGTTGAAATGGCAATGGTATAAGACACAAGACTGGAAAGAATACCTGATTAATCAGTAATAATTCTAAGGTCAAGGCCTCAAACTCAGATTAACATACACACGTTATGTTTCATATTAACTAACCAATTGTAACCAATGATTGATCGGTTACATCCAACCGATTGAAAATGATGATCGCTGGTAAATTTCAACCGACTGCCCATCACTAATCAGTTTTTTTTTAGACCACAAAATAGCCATTTTCTATTCAGGTATGCCAGATGTTTGAGCAATTAGCTCCGTAAACTAAAAAGTGAAGTTTATTCGAAATGAGACGCATATATATAATTTTTTTAAAATTGTGCTTATACGCTGCAAAAACAAGGCAAGATCCAAATTATGTCATCTGTCATTTACTAGTGATGGGCAGTCAGTTGAAATTTACAATCGGTAATTGGTTACCATTGGTAGGGTGTACCGGTAACAGATCAATCATCAGTTATAATCGGTTAGTCAATACCCAGGCGAAATGAAGACCATGGTCTTACCAGGGTCACCAAGGTTTTTGATTGCCGACCATGAACTATCATGATCGACCATCAAATACCATGGTTAGAGACCATGGTCAAATTTGAAGAGGATGGTTGACCATGGTCTACCATGGTCAATATTTGAAAGACCATGGTCAAATTTGAAGATGATGGTAGATCATGGTAGACCATGACCATGGTAAAAATTTAATGTGTATCTCATAAAATTGTAGTTCTTATGCACATACAGAATCATATCCTTTTGAGAATTCTTGTGAATTCAAAATGCAAGGTTAAATTTAGGAGATGAATTTCAGCTGTACCATCAACAAAAGACATTCAAACTTTGGTTTGACCATTTTATTAGTGGTAAATATATGTTTTCTTGTAGTTTATGCATATGGGAATGAACAAAATATCAAAATAATGTAAAAAAATGTCAAAATAATTCTGTGATTATTACCCCACCGCCATAGAAATTACAGGTGAAGCGTTATATCTGCACGTCGTGAGAAACAGATTTTTAAAACCTTATTCCCGATGATGTATTAATTATATTGTATTATTTCAATTTTACAGCTTGAATGCTTTTGTTCACTTAAATGTTAATGGGTATGAAACTGTATATGTTATTGAGCCTGAAACTCTTATTGTAATTTCTAATAAAAGTATAATGTAACAATTGTAATTGCACTTATCAAAGTGGTGGTGCCGACGAAATGCCAATATTTAACGATAACGTGTTAGAAAAACTAGATTTCTCTGAAGCTTATGATATTTTAAATCAATGTGAAAATGGGTCTATGAACAAAGAGTCTATTTCAACTGAGCGAACGATTTGCCCCTAAGCTGGACAACTCATAATAACTGACACAAAAGATTTTAAAAATAAAACAGATCGACGTTGCTATCATTACCAATGGGTTAATGAAGGGAGTAAAAAACATCCCAAGTCAAACCCTATTGTTGTCAGAGTAGGTCTCACACCTCTATTATCTCCCTTGAAAGCTCACGGACCTAGAGACAAAAGGAAAACAGAAAATAATTCTATTTTTTTCTCTGTTTTAGGCAATTTTTAATTTGACAAAGAGGTTTTTCTTTGCTTCAGCATACATCTGCAGTGTAAAAGACTGATGATACAGAAAATCTCACGTTGATATGAAGTTGCATTCAAAATTCATAAGCATTTGACCGAAGCACCACAAAGTCAGATAGATAGTGTATGAATTTGGTATTTTTCATAGAGGTTGCATAAATATGAGCGAGGAAAAAAACCAACCTGGCTAATGTTTGTATTTTTTTGTTTTATTTTACAGATCTTAGCAGTCCTGAAGATATTAAATCAACAACAAGGTCTGCTGGCACGTTTTGAAGGTCATGTGTTGGAAACAGCTATACAGTAACCCTATGTGAAATTAATTGTGGTGTGAGAGCTGAAACACATCGAATAAAAATAAAATGTGAAGTTGATGATAAAAAGGGTAAAAATGGGAAAGGGTCTAACGAATTTGTACGCCACAAATATTGTTTAACAGGAGAAAAACGATATTTTTTATTTCACTATGAGTATCTTGGTAACGAATCTGCTTATAAACCAGTTGTTCATGGAAATAGTAAACATTCAGAAAAACCTTTTATTAGATCATTACCTTCTCAGATTGAAAATATAAAAGAACATTTATTAAAAGAAAACTCCAGCACAAAAGTATACAATGATTTAAAACTTGCCGTAGATGGTGAGGCCGCTATTTCTTCGGCACCGCGAAATATTAAACAAGTTACAAATATTAAAATGAAAATAGAAGAAAAGCGTCGACTTACTCAAGATGACGTTTATAACTCTTTAGAACTACCATATCAATTAGATGGCTTTGTCATGCAATTTGACCTGTATCCTACATTAGTTTTAATATTGGGATTAAAAGAACAGTTAAATGATTTTAATGATCTCCTTTATATACCACAGGCAGACGGCGCGTACCCTACCCCGCCCACACCCTACCCCCCTCTACTACCCCCTCCCCCTCTCTACTACCCCCTCCTCACCTGTTTCTCTACTACCCCCCATTAAATATGTTTTCAATAAACTGTTCTACTTGGTTTTCAATGAAAAAAAAAATAAAAATAAATACATAACGTCATGGCTCCCATTATCGTGGTATATCGTGGTGAAACGTGAACTGCGCTACAACCATTCTTAATTGTTCTCGATTTTAATGACCTCTGAATTCAGTAATGTATCATCTTTGTTTTACATTGACAAAATTGTCTCCCGTGAATCACTTTTTACCGGATGTCGTGAACTATTCTGATTGGGTCGGAAGATTCCATTGTTGATAGAGGGTCCCCTTTATCGTGGCAATTCAAAAATTGATCCAAATGAGATATTATAAGGGTTAACCATGTTGTGCCATGTTGTGAAGTTAATTAAAACTTTATTCAGACAAGGTTTAATTGATGTAAACATGATTTAGATCTACACATATAATATCAGCTAAATCTTAGATTGGATAATTGTAGCGGACACATGTTTACTTACCGACTTTTTGCGTATTGCATCAGATCACATGGCCAGCTCATGGTTTTGATACTGTATTGTATAAACTCCAAAAAGTGTACATATGGTAAGATTTTTGATTAAATATAGGCATTTTTTATGTTCTATAATTATTTTAAATCAAAAACACAAGGTTCAAAAGCCAGTCTATGACCGCTCTTTTTTCAATTTGAAACCCACACATCGAGAATTTGGCTTGGCAGAGTAAATGCTCTTTATTATAGGAAGTACGATATGTGCTACGCAATGCCTTTTTATGAATACCACTTCAGAAAAAATAGAATAGTCCGAACTGGTGTGACCCAGTAGAAGCAGCGTCTGCATTCTATGACAACAGACGGATGAATGTAAACACGAAGGAACTTTGTTAGGGGATATATATGAGGTAGAAACATTGTCCAAACTTGAAAAATAGTTGTTCTTAAACAGATTTTAACTTTTTTTAATACTTTAGGAAAATTGATGCAGTTGATTTACTTTTTATATTCCAACAGTGTTGGGGATTCCCTTCTGGTAAAAATAGCTGACGAGCTGTGACGTCACTCATCGCCATATATAATAAATATCGCGTGTAATGACGTACCACGATAATGGGAATACACCGATAATGGGGGTCATGACGTTACTCTCTATACCATATAAAGGTGTCTGACTCTTTAATAAAAACAACAACAGACCACGCTTAAAGCCTTGCTGTGCTTGTATTTTTGGTCACAGCATCGTCATTCCGATTCGAATCAATAGGGTACATATTATAACAAATAGCTACAACACTGATTTCTTCAATGTGTACTTTATATCGCATCAGCGAAACGTTAAAGACGTTTGAAAGTAGGTCGACTTTGATCTGACCTAAGCAATGCATTTTCTATGTACATGGTACGGTAGTGGGAAATATCTATCGGCGACGACTCTCGCATAAATATGCAACGTGATCGTTGAAAGAAAACCGTTTAACAACACTCACCGGTACGAAGAACTTCCAGGAGTAATCACAGACGCTGTAATCGAGTTCTTTCACAAACCGTTATTTGTTTTTAGTTTCGATTCAGTTCTTACATGTTGAAAATAAGTCACCCGGATGTTGATTTTGTAACAAGCGCTCGGATTGGTCCAGTCGCTTTTCCGGTCGCTTGTACCCAGCTTCATATCGTATGTCCGTAGAAAGCAGAGAAAAATCTTCCCGCACACATGTCAAACATGTCTTTATTAAATGAAAAACAACGTGTTGCTGTAGATCTCGTCCATCAGGGACATAACCTCCTATTATTAGGTTCAGCTGGGACTGGTAAGTCCTACGTTGTCCAGAAAATCGTTAATAATTGCAGGAGCAAGAAAATAAATGTTGCATTAACATGCACAACTGGAATTTCCTGTCTGGTTTATCCTGTATCACTCGGGGCTACAACAATTCATCGATGGTCAGGGATAGGCGACGGCAGATACAGCCCGTCTGAAATTGTAAAAGTTATTACAAATAATGTGAAATATCAGCAGGTAGTTAAAAATGTAATGCAGACTGAAGTGCTTATAATTGATGAATGTTCCATGTTGAGTTGGAAGCTTTTTGACATGTTAGAAGCTGTGTGTTCTATTAAAAACCCCAGCCTGCTTTTTGGTGGGATGTAATTAGTACTTTGTGGTGACTTTCGACAACTTGCCCCTGTTCCAAATGCATTATACTCTGAAGATGGTGCATACTGCTTTGAAAGCCCATTGTTTTGTAAAGTATGCACACATAAAGTCATTTTAACAGAGGTTATCAGACAACAGGAAGAACTCTTAATTAAATCAATCCAAGAGGTAGCTCAAGGCTCTCCATCTCCAGAGACAATACAATATATTGAAAACTTGTCGAGACCATTGCCTGAAGACTACAACTTAAAACTTTTCGCAACCAATGATTTAGTCGACGACATAAATCGTGATTGTGTTCTAGACTTTCCAGGTCCATTATTTCAATTTAAATCGAAGGACTCTGGTGACAGAAAAAGACTCAATGGAATATTAGCTCCACCTGTATTGTGGCTGAAGATAGGATGTCCAGTGATACTTTTACGCAATTTAACAGATAAATTTGTAAACGGCTTAATAGGAACAGTGTACTATCTGACTGAAAGTGGGCCTGTCATAGTGGAATTCCCATCAATTGGAACAGTGCCCATAGAAAAGTTTTCCTTCACAGGTAAATGCAATCAAATTTTAATATAAATTTAATTTCTAGTTGCAGTTAACATTATAGGGGATTAATAAAACCAAGCTTTTAATTTTAATATTTCATAAAAAAGTGATATAGCCACACACCCCCATTTAACAAACAACTGAACTAATATTATAATAAAGCATTATTCAAAAGGCTGTATTTGTGCCTCTCACTGTTAGAGGTTAGAATCAAAATGGGGCCCAGATTAAAGTAGGTGGTCTGCATCCACCACCTAAAAGATATTTACCAGCATATATAGCTGAAAATGATGTTAACACCATTCAACCAATCATATAGATCTGTCAATGCAGAGTGTAATAATTTGTTTTTGATTTATGAGTTAACACTATTAATATCCATGCTTGAAGTTTTCAATTTTCTATTTTAAACAGTGTATGATCCAAGAAGTAATAGAGACATTGCTTTCCGAGAGCAGTATCCGTTAAAATTGGCTTTTGGAATGACAATACACAAGTCACAGGGAATGACACTGGATCGGTATGTTTTGTAGTTTTGTATACATACTGGTATTAAATTATTTACAATTAATGATATTAAAACAACTCCTCAGAATATAAATAGTTAAATACTGTCAATGAAAATACTGCTTAAATTTGATAATTTAACACAGTTTTTATAAAAAATAGAGATTATTTAACTGCTGGGATCGATTAAAGGGAAATCCTTCACGAGTGGTAGACTGATGTGCGGTTCTTTTGACGACCGAGCGCACGCGAGTGAGTGAAAAAACAAAGCATGTCTACCATCAAGTGAAGGATTACCCAATAATCGATCCAAGCAGTTAAATAATCTATTTATTACATTTTAAATTACGTTTTGCAAACAAATATTCGCTTTATTGAACGTTATCGGCGGATGACGTCTACGCCATCAACACTTTGTTGACGTCACGACTCAACGTCGCAAGTTAGCAATGTTAGTTATTATTGTGTTCTGAGTTACATGTAGTTATTAATATTTAGCGATTATGAATATTATGAATATTCTTGCACTGAGAAATCCCAATCTTTCACGCATAGAAATGTTATCAAACAAATTATTCTGAGAGCAGCTATTTAATGGGGGGTAGTAGAGAAACAGGTGGGGGAGGGGGTAGTAGAGAGGAGGAGGGGGTAGTTGAGGGGGAGGGGGTAGTAGAGTGGGGTAGGGTGTGGGCGGGGTAGGGTACGCGCCGTCTGCCTGTGGTCCATCCAGTTGGCAGGTTACCAGACTTCATTGTTAATGTGACGTCATTAGTATTGCGGCCGATTATTTCCAGCTGGATAAAGAAAGTCAAGGTAACAGTAGATCTACCTAAACTTTAAAAGCTACTGCAGTATCGACAATCTAAAATACCATGATTAAATGAAGACGCATCTCACTTTAGTGATATACAGTATATATCTAGTTATTCTGTACCGTAAAGTCGGTGGGTGGGGAAATTTTAACCACTGCTGTGCCAAGTTTCCAAGAGACAAGAGTTAGGAAATACACGTGTACTCTTGTGAAAATGAGCGTATGGACTCGGTTTGGTAATATTTCAGTACATTAAGAATAGAACAAAATACCCTGTTTTCGAGCCGTTGTCATTTATTCCAACACTAAGGTACACATATCTGGAACTTTTTTCCTTCAACTATCCATGTAGAAGTCCTGAAAATCAAACGTCTTAACCCCTGTCGATATACTTGTTTCAGTTCACAAATTTCACTTCCGTACACAAAATGTCCATTTCAAATTGTTCACCACATCTCTGTGAGTAGGCAGATGGCGTTATGCGGTTCCCTCCACAGTCAGCAAATAGTCCTGCAAAACAAAGCTCAGTGCTAATAAAAACTGCCAAACATTGCGTTTTATATAATGGCATAGTAAACACAGTATTCAAACATTTTTTTTTCACAAGTAACCAGGCCCTGAAATGTCAACACATTTTTATTCAAAGTAATTTCGTGGGTAACGACCCGGAAGCAAAATAATACCAGTCTGACACCATATACACAAATATCATACACAGCTAAATGCATATCAACTGGAATTATTTTATTGTTAAAATAAAATGCCATGAGAAACAAGACAGGAAAGAATACATACTTTAGTAGTAGTCGAAGTGTTTGTTTATCCTCGCCATTGGCAACTATGACTTTTGGCGAGCTTTTCAAAAGAAGATTAAGTCCAGTCTTCGTCGGATGTCGTTACATCAATCGGATCCAATGGAAATTACAAGTTGCAGAAGAATAGTTGAGTTGGTGGCAGGTGGGTGAAAAAATCCATCGTTGATTATCTATAGTAGTTTGTCGTAGAAGATTAAAGTTGATCCAAGTAGATTGTTGTTTCGACGAATGGGATGACTGCAAAGATGGTAAGTAGGTCAATCCCATTTCCGTTTCGAAAAGATGTTTAGAAGCTCTCCAACCAATCAGGGCACAGTAGATTAAAAGCCTCTCTAGTAGGACAATCCGCGTGCATGTGAAATTCTGCGCTGTCACCGCTAAGCAGGTCAATCCTGTTGGTTGTAAGTCCCGTGATGTTTAATGTCTGTATCCGTGGTGGTTATACGTCTCAGTAGAATCCAAGAAACGGTCCTCAGAAGGGCCACGGTACCACCCTAGTGTGGGGTGTATACCTAATCGTAACGTGTTGTATCTTTACTCAGGACTGCCTGAGTACTACACTTTCAACGTTCAGCTCGATTGGACTAGCTTGTACCGAAAGCCCACCGGGCCCGACGTTGATGGTGGACGATGGTGGTAGTCACGTTCTAACAACACTTACAACGTTCGGCCCAATGGTTCGATGTGTAACAACCACAGGGCCTGAAGTTGATGGTTGACGTTGATGGTAGTTCCCTGCAGGACGTGTCGACATCGCTTGTGTTACTTGAAGAGTTGTAGGTATCGTCAGTAAGTAAGTGAAAAAGCTGACCAAGACTCAATCCGTTGTAGACGGACACGTCATGCTGGTTTGGTGGTCTGAACGGGAATGTGAACATACTTTAAAGCTACAGAGTCCCTATATCAATCGATTTCTCTTTGTAGGCTTGTCTTTATTTGTAACCTAATATTCACCAGCTCTTGTCGAAATCGGGTATTTAAGCGAGCAAATATAGCGCAGGAAATTATTTACTGTACATACATCGACCAGTGCACATCGTACCTATACACAGGTAACAGTAATTTTTGCAGAAAAAAAAAGTTAGTTTTCTTTCGGGGCTCGAACGCACGACCTTCTGATTTCAAGTCCTGTGCTCTATCCACTGAAGTACAATGCTACTTGAGAAAATAGTATACTAACTACAATTTATTATGAGGCAAAATAACTGAACATATTTGAACGCAACTAAAGATGGATCAGTAAATATGCAGTCCATATTGTCGCACGAGTAAATTAACATTGCCTGGTGTAATACTGTATCTTATCAATATGAAACTAATACTTTGTTGCAAATCACCCATATCTCGACTTGTTATTTAGCTCTTGAGGAGTTTGTGTGCACGTTGTTGTTATTACGTAATGCCTATTTAGTGTTAAAAATGCTACAAAATACCAATAAATAGCAGTGGTCTAGAGGTTCAGCGTACATCTTTCAAATCTTACAAGTGCAAGGCTGTGGTTCAAATTCCGTTACGGGCAACTATTCTTTTATCACATATATTCTGAAGCCGTATATTAATCGATGTTACTTGTACTGACGCTAAATAAAAATGTGAAATTTTACGTATTGATTTCTCCTTATATACAGACTTTTGTGGTGTTCGTCGATATGAAACTACATCACACGTGACTCATTCATATTCATGAGGTATTACCACTTAAAATAGGGACTGGACAGCTTTAACAGAATTTGTCTAAGTTCAAGGCCTGAAACAATACTTCATATTGACTAACCGATTATAACTGATGATTGATCGGTTACCGGTTCACCCTACCAATGGTAACCAATTACCGATTGTAAATTTCAACTGATTGCCCATCACTAGTAAATGACAAATGACATAATTTGGATCTTGCCTTGTTTTTGCAGCGTATTAGCACAATTTTGAAAAAATTATATATATGCGTCTCATTTCGATAAAAACTTCACTTTTCGATTTACGGAGCTAATTGCTCAAACATCTGGCATACCTGAATAGAAAATGGCTATTCTGTGGTCTAAAAATACACTGATAAGTGATGGGCAGTCGGTTGAAATTTACCATTGATCATCATTTACAATTGGTTGGAAGTAACCGATCAATCATCGGTTATAATCGGTTAATATGAAACATAACATGTGTATGTTAATCTGAGTTTGAGGCCTTGAACTTAGAATTATGACTGATTAATCAGGTATTCTTTCCTGTCTTGTGTCTTATACCATTGCCATTTCAACATCAAAATAATTATAATTGATATAAATTTGTTTATTTGTTCATTTTCACAAGTGTGGTCTCATGGAAAATCATGTTTAATTCTATTTTGAACATTAAGTGCATATTTACATGCAACCGATGATCGATTATAGACTTTCATAATCGATCATCATAATCGGATGTCTAAGTAACTGATGATCGTTTCGGTTACAATTGAATAATTGGTACATCACTAACACTGATGATATGTTATCTTTCTGGCACTCAGGCCTTTTTCTACTATTCTCACGGGTCCGACTATCGGACCCGTTCCCAATGCCAAATATAGTTGTTTTTTCCCAATTCTGAAATAAAATTCCCCTTCCTAGTCCACAGGACGAGGACGAATTTAAGAAAGAATTAAACATTACAATTTATCAAATTTACAGTACGTGCGTGAAACGTAAGAAAAACAGCTGAAATATTACCAGGACGCTCTCAAATTGAAACTGGAAATAATAAATATCAATAGTCATGACGTCACGCGGTTTAGTCTAATAGATTTCCCAATCACGGAACGCGTTCGTTTTGGGGTTGTTTATAATAACGGGACGTGGAACTACAACGTTTTGTGAATAATTGCAAGCTTATCGGGAATGATGTTTATTTAACGTTGATGATTAACAGTAAACACTGTTATAGTTTTTGGATTAATTTTGAGGAATTTCTTATTTTTTCACGTATCATAGGTCAAATATACAAATGTTTACAAGGAAATACTATAAAAATAACAATATTTAAATCATGTATCATGTATTGAAACCAGGCAATTAAAACAACCTGATATTTATGTACAACTAACTTATGAAAATTCCCAATTTGAGGCGTAAAGCGATTAAATTTTTTCCCAATTGGGCAAACTTTACGGCGTAAATTTTCCCAATTTGTCCAGGGTCTTTTTCCCAAAATGGGCAGAAAAAGGCCTGGCACTGTTTATGATTTTACCATTTATCATACCTCCCAAGGCACATTATTGTTGATAATATAAGAACAGGTTAATAGCTCGCGTCGCAAAGCGACGCGCGCGCAAGCGAGCTCTACGGTAACACGAGTAGCAAATAATACGGGGGAAAAAAATGTGGTAAAAAAGTCGAAACACAGTTAACTCCATTGTTAAGGGGAGGTCATGGCTAAATTCGTTCCAGACGCAGTTAACTCCCATCTCTTTTTGGTATCCGGCCCACCTCTATTAGCGTTTGATCTATTCCATCCAGTTGGCCGGTTTACCAGACTTTATTAATGTGACGTCATTAGTTATAAACAAACGTCTGGCAATTTATAAAATAATGGTGATTATTATCAGCTGAGAGTCCAGGTAACGGTATTTCTACCTAAACTTTAAAAGGTATTGCAGTATCGACAATCTAAAATGCAATGTTTAAATGAAAACGCATGATCGCTGCTCGCACTTCAGTGGTATAGATGTTACGGTAAAGTCGATGGGTGGGGAAATTTTAACCGCTGCAGTCTGCTATTGCCAAGTTTCCAAGAAATGTGCGCGGTTTTATTTAGAACTCAGATGTTGAACGCAGAACTCAAGTCTAGGTCCCCAGTAGGGGTTTGACTTATTGGAAGATAGATAGAACTGTGCTTAAAGATTCAATTCTTTTTATTAAGTTCTGAAAAATGGTTTGGCGTAGGACAGGTGTGGGGTGGGGGCCCAATAATCGGAGAGTCAGGGGGGATTGGGGGGAGGATGGATAGGGAGTGATCAGAGTATGTTAAATGGGGCCCGGGCGACAGAGTATGTTTTGGCTCCCACTCCCCCCCCCCCCCCCCCCCCCCCCCCCCATAAAAAAAAACTGTCCCGAAATTTTAGTCTATTGGTAAAAAATTGCATTTCAATTAAAAAAAAAAAAATACGTACCTGTGTTTTAACTTTTATCGGTGAATAAAATACAGTTAGGAGTTTGGGTGGATGCGTAGTAATTAAATCACAAGTGATTTAACACACTCGTTAGTTAATTACTCGCATTGGAACGATTCTGTTTGATTCTAACACAACAATAACACCATTGTTTACGCTATTGTTGGGGCACTATATCTTTCTGTCTGTTTTCGACCGCCATGTGATTTTGACTGATGGTGGAAATAACGTCTGCGCAAGTTTATTTTGCAAATTTCGTCATCAACTTTTATGCTTAACGAACAGTTCCAAACAACAACAGAAAAAACTTGCAAATAAGACTGAGTTTTTAAGGCTATGTATAATTTTCCTGTGGATATCTTATCACTTTTCCGGTGTTCTCGCCATTAAATGTATTCCATTTTAAAGAAGACTTACTCAAAATAAAATATTTTATGACGCAATGATGATTTAATCCTTTGCCTTTCATAAGATATCAACACGTTTTATTTAATCGTCAATTGAGAAATGGTTATGCCAAGGGCTGGAGTACCTGCATAAAACATGATGAAATTTCGGTGTTTGTTTCTTCAATTAAAAACATTAAATAATAGTTTATGATTTTGCTTTTTTTGTTTCTTCAATTAAAAACATTAAAAAATAGTTTATGATTTTTCTTTTTAGCTCGACTATTCGAAGAATAAGAGAGCTTATGTAATCACCCCGGGGTCGGCGTTGGTGTCGGCGTCCCACATCAAGGTTTGCGTGTAAGCTGTGTTTACAAGTCTATATCTCTTACATTTCTTATCCTACCACAACCAAATTTGTTCATGGGCTTCCGTATAGCATTATCTTAAGGGCTGCATAAGCAATTTTGGTTCCTGTAACCCATGGGCTTCCATGGAACCCAAATTATGATAGCCCATAAAATGTGCCCCATTTCACATCAAATTTTGCGTGTAAGCTGTGTTTACAAGTCTATATGTTTTACAATTCTTACCCTAGCACAACCAAATTTGGCCATTAGCTTCCTTATAGCATTATAGTAAGGGCTGCTTAAGTAATTTTGGTTCCTGTAACCCCTGGGCTCCCATGGAACCCAAATTCTGATAGCCCTTAAAATATGTCTGTTTCACATCAAATTTTGCGTGTAAGCTGTGTTTACAGGTCTATATCTCTTACATTTCTTGTCCTAGCTGAACTAAATTTTGGAATTGATTTCCTTATAGTATGTTGTAAAGGGCTGGATAAGTAATTTTGTCTTCTGCAAATTCTGGGCTCCCATGGAACCCAAATTGTGATGGCCCATAAAATGTGCAATAAAGGCAGATCTAGGTTTGCATGTAAGCATGTATATATCTATAATTTTGGTTTGGGATTTGTTATAGCATTATGCATCTTATTACTTCACCCATATT
>JAWPHD010009332.1:0-104950 GCA_037043455.1 Cyrtodaria siliqua | reverse complement strand
TGGTAATGAGACTTTTATCTGTCTGTGTAATCAGCTAGCGAACGTTATTCATTCAGTTCAGTGAACCAGTCCTCTTTTCTTTTAGACTGTTACACTGCGCATGTCCACCAGGAACGCTGTGTAGCAGTCTATTTCCTATATCCGCTTACAGCATTGTAAATATGTAAAGACCAGCTTTTATTACCCATTCGCAAGTCATTTTCGCAAAAGCTTAAAAAAAATCCCCAAATGTTTCGTTTTTTCTCCATTTTCGACATTGGCGAATTGCAGTGGAGGCCTAGGGTGGGTAGATGTTACATTCATTTATGGCGCAGGTGATGTAGAACTATGCATACTTTCATGAATAACCATCGGGTTTGCTTTTAACAAACGCAGTGAAAGACTTTTAGTGCGCAATTGTGTTTTATTGCATTCGTTAGCTCACACAGATGGTTCGAAACTGCTTTCAAGAGCATTGTAGGAGTATAACGTTTTTCAATCCAACGACTCCAACTATAAAGCTTCTGCTTACTTTATTCGAACATTGAAATGTTTTTCAGTATTATTCATATTTTACCGTACTCTTTTATTTTCATCTATTTTCCACTGCACTGTTTATCATATACAAAGAACTGCTATGAACTTTGGCTGAAAAAATAAGTGTCATCTGATGACTTAACAGAACTTTACACTGCCAGCAAATATTTCATGACATAAGTTATCAGTGTTAAATGAAAATAAATTGCCAATTATAGCTGGTCTGGAAAAACAGCGTATATATACTGCAGTACACAAGATATGCGTATAATTTGGGCATATATGACATTGTGTTTGGAATAAAAATTCAAAAATAAAGCATAACTGTTCAAATTCTTGTTAGGACTGGCTGGACATGATGGAGATAATACGATAAAAAATAACATTGTATATAGTAATGACTAAGGAACATACATCACTGAGCCTGAGGAGGAAATATTAAATTTCCATGGATGGGATATAGACGTGCATGGTGATATTTCTGATTTTAATGTGGAAATAGTAGAGATGATTTGTTATCAGGAACACATGAATAGTCAGATACAAACATCCCATCCTAAGGAGGTTTACGCACAATATAACTAATGCCTATCTCTAAAAGTAGATATATAACTCGAACAGGAAAGGTAGCATTCAAGGATGACAGTCAACCACAAACACACAAAGAAACAAAGAACACATATATATTGATGAATAAAGGACAAGATAAGACATCACACACAAAAGGGTTTACAATACCTGCACCAAATCTCACACTTACCCTACTGTCATCCCAATAAAACGGGACAGTGTAAATAAAGAAATCCCTGCCATAAACTATTATCTAACCAAAAAGGCGGCATCAAGAGGCAATATAAGTAAAACACAAAAATGCTCGAGTATATATAAATACAAAACAATAGCCTAGAGAGCAGCAAAGAATGTACTCAATGACTTGGTAGAACTGGAACAGTAACAATAGAATAAACAATAGAATAAACAATTGAGGACAAGACAAGTTTGCAGACAATCATCAAACGTCACAATCCTTTGGGCTTCATGTAGACGTCATCATAGGGTCCACAGCCTTTTCGGTCATCGCACAATTAAAGAGGATAGATGTTATTAATCATAGTAGAAAAAAGGATTGTCAATGTTTAATATGTCATCCGAATACCGAGAGGTGTCATTAAAGGCTTCAATTACATCTGCCTGAGTATCGGATTACCATAGAGATACCAACAATTTCTCTATAAACGGTAATTCCATACTTGACGAAAATATTATCCAATTAGCGCTTCACAAACATATTGGTAAGTCCACATAGTGTAATTGTGTAAAATGCCGTTAGTAAAAGACGCTTTGAATAGACCAAAATAATTTAATCCCAAAGTTTTCATAAGTTTTAGCACAATATTGTTTAACGTGATCTTTAACGGCAGTAAGAAAAGAAGTTGAAAGTTTGGAGTTGTTTGTGGCGGTGAAGGCACTAGAATTTGAAATAAAGTGGGCCTTTATATGGATTTTTATGTAATTTAGGAATCCAGTACATAGTTGGCGGTTTATTTTGCTTTTCGTCTACCCAATCCTTGAAAGAAGTGCTCCGAGTGATATGTGTGGAAACAACATCACCCTCAGTACATTGAAATGGATTAATCGAATTAGAGCTACTGAGTTCCAGAGATAAACATTGACGTAAGGTAGGCGTCAAACAATAATTTCATTATTAGCTGCTTTATCAGCAGGAACTAAAACAAATTTATTCTGAAATTCTTGAAATCCCGAGTTTAAATTACGAAACGAAAACCTAGGTCTCGGAGGAATTAAAGAGGGTTAGCATTTTAAAATGATTTAACATTATAACTATTCACGTATTTATAGTGATCATGAACATATGGAGTCTTACTAAATAAATGACTATGCTTTTGATTTTAGGCCAGAAATATAAATGCAAATTATGTTTCTGATTTAAAACTGATTTAAATTAACTTCTTGTGATTTGCACATTTGTGTTCGTTATTTTAAATATTTGGATACATGTCTCTCAATTTATGCAAACTGAAGTCAGTTTAAGCGACACAATATCCGTAGTTGAAACCAAAATATAGATTTTAAAAGGATTGATGCACTATTTTCAAACCACGTGTATTTATAGGGGCTTTAAACACTTGAATAAGCTGAAAGAATTAACAAAGTACTATGACAAATGAATGAGATATGACCTATTGAAAATGTGCAAAAACATCAATAAAGGCGGCCATCTTTGAACAATAGGTCATAATCTCTTTTATTTTTCATGCCATTTTGATAATTCCTTTAGTTTTATTAAGGTCCTTCAGAGCCATTTTAAATCAACATAAATCGACTTCTGTGATAAATATGCAATTCAAATTATTTGACCTTACGAGGATCATTGAGTTGTTCTTTTTTAGAGCTAAATAAAGCGTGAACTTTACTATGACATGAGCATCGTCCACATTGATAGCACACTACTTCATTTGGCAAAGAAGCATGTATGCGAAATTTCATTGGTCAAACACTATACAACTTTGAAAAACGTTAAGTAAGTGATACCGTGCTGCTTCGGGCGGAGATCGTTAACCCTGACCATAACCCTAACCCTAACTGTGACGACGCGTGAGACGGAGTAATCATATTCGTAAAAGCGGATTCAGTGACGATGAAAATCTAATGCTGTGGTGTAGATTGATTTTGTTTTAGAAAGGTCCTATAGAAACAACAAAGATCAAACGCAATGACAATGTACCAAAGGTCCGCACTGTAACGCAATGACAAAGCACCAAAGGTACGCACTGTAACGCAATGACAATGTACCCAATGTCCGCACTGTAAAGCAATGACAATGTGCCAAAGGCCCTCACTGTAAAGCAATGTCAATGTACCAAAGGTCCGCACTGTAACGCAATGACAATGTACCAAAGGTCCTCACTGAAACACAAAGTAAATCAAATGAGAAAATCAAAACATAAGCAGGCTGAAAACAACGTTGACGATTTGAAACTGTGTGGAGACAATATGGCCTACTGATTAGCTTACAACGCATTTATTTGTACACAACGCTAACCTCGTTATTTAAGGTAACATTCAGAGAAAATAACTGATGATTTACTTACATGTTAAAGTAAATATATAATATTATGCAAAATATAAATAATTCGAAACAACGCAGGCGTATACAGAAGTGTACCGAACAACAATAGCAACAACATAAGAGAAAAACAATGTAGGATACGCCCAAGAAACCTAAGGGACAAACGCTCGTACATCTTCCTTCGGTTTCAGGGTGTCAGGAGGTGCAATTATAGTCCCACTAGCTTTTTCAGTCATCGCACCATAAAAAAGTGACTCGTAGCGACTAACTGTAGAGGAGTCAGTAATTAAACATGAAGTGTGTTGCAGTACTAAAAGATTATGTCCTTTTCAGGCGAATTTCCCGATTAACGTTGTATAATGGTCAGGAAACCTGTCGGAAACCTTTAACTGACGAAGACTATACATCATATCTCCATAAACCAACGGATGTGATATTCCTTGTCGCAGAAATATATATTAGGTTATACTTCTCCAGTTGGTATTGCTGCTGTTAAAAACAGACGACTGGTTAAATAACACAGGCGTTACTAGACGAGTGAACCTTTGAATCAGTCAATTTCAATATACACGTGTCAAGCTTCGTGCGAACAAAGCAAACTGAATAGTTTCCAATTTCCCTACGTATCAATTACTTTCAGGCTAAACCCCTGAACTACTTCCAAGGCGGTAACCCTATTGTCAACCTAATACTGATGACCATATCTCCAACAGCCCAATGCATGCACACCTCCT
Organism: Cyrtodaria siliqua; assembly: GCA_037043455.1. Taxonomy (NCBI): domain Eukaryota; kingdom Metazoa; phylum Mollusca; class Bivalvia; order Adapedonta; family Hiatellidae; genus Cyrtodaria; species Cyrtodaria siliqua. The sequence continues at coordinate 100,609 of JAWPHD010009332.1, read as the reverse complement.
ATCATTATCAGTGTAGGTACATTTTATATCGTTGTAGGTCATGTGTATACCATTGTATATAAAATGCATAACGTTGTAGCAACAGTGTACATGTATATCAGTGTAGGTACAGGGTATATCAGTGTACACTGGACATGCAATGCATATCGTTCTATATACAGTACACATCAGTGTCGATACAGTGTATATCGTTGTAGGTACAGTGTATATCACTGTAGACACAGTATATATCAGTTAGTCGTGCCCCACATATTGACATCGACCAAAGTTTGTAGCTACAGGTTAACGTCATGTTGATTACCTCATTGTATGCATATATTACCCACAAGACCTTTCGGCGAATGGTCTTCCCTTATACGGCATTACCTCTTAACTCCTATGCTTCATAGTTTTCCAGAAACTTCCTTAGAAACTAAGTTTAAAGTAGATAAACAATATCAGGTTCTCGGATGATTAACCAACAACTAACTGACAATATTAGGAAAAGACTGCCATTGTATGATCATTTATGATACAGATTAACAGGGGTGTACTTAACTCTAATTGTGTTACATTTATAAACTGTTATTAGGTTAAGTATAATGGCCAGGCCGTAGTGCTACAAAATAAGCAAATTGTACCTAAGATTCTTTGAAAATAGCATTTCTGTAGAGTCAAGGTTACTAATATACAAGTTGAATATTTACGTATGAGACTCATTTATGCATTCTAGTCAAACCGGTTATCACTACCTAATCCTTAAGTGATCCTACGAACAGGGATAATTGTAATTCTGTGATTGTTCGAGTATGATAAAGCGGTACATGACACACGCCTATAGATATACTATTGATTTTAAACAGCAATCTCGTAGACATTTTGTCTTGAATGCGGTGCATACCCGAAAGGCGTCCCACAAATACTTGATAAACGATGCAAACCTGTGTGGGTCCTACAAATACTTGATAAACGATGCAAAACATAAGTTAAGGTTTACATCCGATTTTCGAGCATTTAATGGCATATAATTATGACACACAATGTATGTGTCAGTTAAGTAGTGATATTTGTGAAGATCGAGTTGTCGATCATAATACGTATGAACTACCACTGTTTTACATTATACGTCGCATGTCTGACCGCTATTCAACCCTTAAAATAGAAACAAATCCTAGCCAAATGCTACCAGTATACGCTTATTATAATGCATTTAGCAACAAGCCCACATAGTGATAGCCATAATAATTACAGTTTACGTTCATCATCCGCTCCAGAAAACCCCTCAACAGTCATTGTTCAGGAAACCCCCTCAACAGTCATTGTTCCGGAAACTCCCTCAACAGTCATTGTTCCGGAAATCCCCTCAACAGTCATTGTTGTTACAGCGTAGGTATTTCCTTTGTTAACCAGGTCATTACGTAGGTATTTTCGTCCTATAAATAGCATTTACTGCAGTCATTCAATCGGTCATATTGTAGTTCAGTATATGTTTGTTCAATATAGTATATATCGATCGATCCTCGATATAAATAGCACAAACTTTTAAAAATACTATGTCCGTAAATCCCCCTTTACGATTAGTATTGACAAGCTACACTATAAATACTAAATACTGTATACATTTATTTTATATCATGTCTAGCTTCTGAAGTATACGGATAGGTTTTAATTTAACTCTTGAATTCCCCAGGTAAGAACCATGTTACTTTACCATTATTCAAACACTGGCTTGATTATGCTATAACATTTAGACGGATGATAATATGACAATTTTGAAGAATGTTTTAATCAATAACAGTAGTATTATTAATTCAGTATCATTCTGATTTGATATAATCAAGGAAAATGTATTAAATGATGAGTCTATATGATTATTACCAATTTTTAACCAAAGATTCTCATTTTTTAATTTAGCCGTGTTTCTATATCGCTGAGCATCACATAGGCTTTGGGCCAACACCAAAATTTAGGCATATTGGTATCATCTGAGATGGCAAACTCGGATAATGATGATGCCTCAAGTTAATACTGCAGCGTGATAGCAATGTGGGAGACACAGCTTATGCTTTGTATTAAATACTTGTGTATACGAAGTGTATAGATTTCTTAGTCTGATTTTTTACAATATTTTGGGTAAAAATCGCTCAAAATTTAACCCCAATTATCACCGAAAACGGGAATATTTTTTCAAAAAGTAATCTTTTGAATATTCATTCATTATTTATTTTTTACATTGTAAAAAATGCTTCGGTTTACAACATACTTTAGTTTTATGTGTATATAACCAATAATATGCAAGACAATTTGCTGTAAAATCTTCAAAACTTAACAAAAATCTCCGAAAACTGAAATAGTTTGTCTAAAAACCAATGGATGCATTTAAAAGTATAATACTATACCAAAAAACATGTTAAATGTATCTGCCTACATGTGTGTATAAATTTCGTAGCCATTGTTTTATTATTTTCACATTATACCATACATTTGTATAATCATAGTTTTTGCATACCAAAATCTTGAAACAAGTATAGCTGATAGCAATACCACAGTGGCAGCAGTTAAATTATATGAGTTAATGTCGGAGTAGTGAAATTTTTAATCAAATGCATACCAATATAAACATTTAAATTATTATCTTGTATAAAGGCGTGCCCTTTGTTCCAGTTCCACCACCTGCATAGTTTTATCATTCGTTTAAAAACCCAGACAACATGTTTTTAACAGAATATGGGGAAACCCATGTTGTACTAATGAATACTAGATGTTGGTAGCGTTGTATTCACGGTATCAGAGGATAATTACCTCTTAAGCGAAATTATTTTATTCTGACAAATAACAGTAATGGTAGGTGCCCCAGTATCAACTTTATCGTCTAAAAGGGGTACATCAGGCTTTGTTTTGGGGTCTCGAGGTCCGACTTACAATTAACATTTAACGATATGCTGTATTCTAAAGTCCCTAAACATAATGAATGAGCCTAAAATTGACCCCTGATTTACAAGTAAATTCATTTTGCGTAGTAGTATATGCTATCCTAGGTTACGCACCAGGGTTAATATTAGAATATTGCGCCCGATTCCATTTAAAATATATGATATATTATTTATATTCTCGTCCACGGAATGGCTTTGAAAAAAGCGTGGGTTCGAGCTCTTGCTCGAATATTCAGTACTATGATTATATCAGAATAGTAGCTAGCCAAAGAAACGTGTAAAACTGTAATGTGGTGTAAAACACAATCATTAGGGAGACTGACATGCGCAGTTAATTGTTTACTCCTTAATATCATTTCCAGAAACAAAGCGCCCACCACCCCCCTCACGACCACCCCCCTCTGATGTGATCCAATAGAAACAAGTTCGGCATATTTGTTTTTTATAGAACTTCAATTTTGAAACATACACATCTATTAAGTCATACACATACTATTATGTTTGGAAAGTAGTTTCAATTCACGAACATCCAAAAGGTCGGTATATAAGTCAGAAATTGATGCATAAACTATGTATTTGTTCTTGCCACTTAAATACCGGATTGTACCATGAGCTAGTGAACATGAGAAATATAGCAAGTAACTACATGCCTTCAAAGAGGAATGCGATTTAAATGTAGGGTCTGTGGCTTTATAGTGCATTTGTATTTGTTTTCAAATGTGTAACACTATTAACAATAATTGTGTTTACAGGCTCCTATGCATATTTTAAATTTGATGGTACCAATACATTAGGCAGTGTAAATATGTAAATAATGCATTCATGTTGTATTGAGGTGCATATGTTATACATTGGTATACTAGTATACTGTCAATTACGCTAATCTCTGAAGAAAAAAAAGTTATTTTGATTGGCCCCATGTTCACATACATTGTTGTCGTTTCACATGTACTTCATTGTTTTGCAGGAAGCGTGAATACCAGTCAAACACACCACACCATGGCGTATACAGGTCTAAAAAGCAGTGACGTTACTGAAATTAAATCATTGAGCCATCCACCAAAATTCGTAAAGGAAGTTATTACCGCAACCCTCATCTTGATGGGCCATTCTCCTGTGCAACTTACCTGGATCAAGTGCAGGAGTATTTTTGGCAAGAAGGGGGATGAATCGCTACTAAACAGATTGAAAACCTATGATGCAAAGACATGTACTTCTGAAAACAAAGACAAAGCAACGAAATTGCTAGAAGGAAAAAGTAAGGAAAAGCTAGCTAACGTAAATATGCCTACAGCGGCGTTTTACCAGTGGTGTATGAACGTATTAAATCAATAAAGAAAACAGCATTGCTCCAGTCAGCTACCTGAAACATACCATACTAAGCAGGCCCGCGGAGGCACACTGTGGTAGTTGCCTCGGTTAAATTTTGGAAATGTACATAGCTTATATAAAAAAATATAATATGGATACATATATACACCACCAAAAAAATGGACCATCTAACAAGAGGTGGACTCTCTGGCTACATTGATTGCTATATACAAACATGTTGGTCATGCTTTCTCAAATTGTTTTCTGCCACTTTCGTATCTCTGGAAAAAGGCATTAAATTCATGATGGCGTCCAAGATGTCCGCCAACTTTTTGTATCTCGCATACCATACTGATTGGACAAGAAATAGTAAACTATGTGTAGAATTAAAAAAATATGATTATTTATGCTATGACATATGACTAGTTTATCATTTTCGTTATAAAATATTGGGCCTGATAAGTATAGATCTGTGTTCACTGGCTTGGACCTGGATAGTATTAGTATGTGTGACTTTAAAACATCTTTCCAAAAGGGGTTTGAAATATTATTTATTATTTCTTGTGCATACATAACTCCGCACCAAGATAATTTGTTTATATCTAAATATGATTTAAGGATATTTGCATATTTGTTTTCCTCTAACAGTAATCTTCTAATCCATGTTGATTTTAAGGCTAATATAAATGCAGAGAGATTTGTCATTCTCAATCCACCTTCTTCATAATCCTTACATAATACAGTGTTTTTAATTCTTGATTTACCTTGCCATAGGAAATTAAAACACAATGTGTTTATTTCATTGATAACATTATCTTTTAGATTAGGTAAGGATAAAAACAAATGATTAAGTGAAGGTAAAATGAGTGACTTTATAACTGTAATATCTACCAATGGGAGTCAGGTATCTACGTTGCCAACTACTTATTTTTTTCCTCAAAGCTATTATTTTGTCATTGTAATTCAAGTCATTCATTTTTGTAAGATCTGCGTCGAATATAATTCCTAACAGTTTAAATCTATAGTTTCCCCATGTCAGTTTCCATTTAGTTTTTATTGAATGTGTGCTATATTTCATTGAGCCTTACCAAACCACCTGCGTTTTTTCAAAGTTAACTTTTAATCCAGAAATATTTGCAAAGAAATCCAGCTCACGTAATGTTTCATTCAATGAGGTTTCAGACCCATCTAAAAATGAAGTTGTGTCATCGGCAAATTGTGTTAACTTGTATTCTTTATTGTTTATTTTAATCCCTTGTATCTTTTTGTTATGCCTAATTTTTATAGCCAAGATTTCCGCGCATAAAATAAATATATCAGGGGACAGGGGATCGCCTTGCCTACAGCCGCGTGCAATACTGAAAAAGGATGACAAATTACCTCCTTGATTAACAGACAACTGAGCCTTTTTATAAAACAGAGTTATCCATGCTTGTATTGATGGACCAAAATTAAAAAACTTCAATACTTTTTTTATAAAGGACCATGACAAAGAATCAAAGGCTTTTTCAAAATCAACAAGTAGAAGTAATCCTGGTATATGTTTTTCTTCTAAATAATGAATTATGTCATATGTCAGTCTTGTATTTTCGCCCGAAAAACGACCTGCTAAAAATCCTGTTTGATCTCTATTAATAAGCTTATATAATACAGTTTTTATTCTATTAGCTACAGAGGCAGACGCCATTTTATATACAGTATTTAAAAGAGAAATAGGTCTATAGTTCTTTAAAAAATATCTATCCTTGTTTTCTTTGGGTATTAGGGTAACAATACCTTGTCTTTGTGTTTGTTATAAATAACTCTCCTATTTCATAATTATAATTAAGGGCCCTGAGGACAAAGTGTCCTAATTGTCTCCAAAATACCTTGTAAAATTCACATGTATATCCACTACTGCCGGGGCTGCGGTTATAAGTCATATTTTTTAATGAGCAATTCTAAATATGTTAGTAAACCTTCAAGATTATTTGATTCTTTGTGGTCCAGTTTAAGAATATTAACATTTTTCAAATGTTCATTTAGGTCTATATCTTGCAATTTTTTATCTCTACTACTATATAACGTTTTATAAAAATCCTCTTTTTCTTTTAATATTTCATGCTGGTCTGTTATTATTTTTCCGTCCTCTTTTTTTAAAATAGGTATGATTTTGCTAAGGTAATTGTGCGATTCTAGGGCGCAAAAATATTTTGTTGGTTTTTCTCCCTCGATTATATTTGTTGCTCTTGATCTTATAACAGAACCCATTATTTTAGTTTTCCTAATATTTTTAGCTCACACTGTAGTAAAACCAATTCCGCTACTTTTTCTGCATTTAAATCTTTTTCTAGCTGTGATATTTTTTGAACAATTTTTGATTCCTTTTCGTCTCTTTGCTTTTTTATGTAACTGGAGTATGAAATAGATTTTCCTCTCAGTTCCATCATAAGTGTTTCCAGAAACAGTTGATCATTGATTGTAAATTGAATTTCATTATTAGGTATGTTTTCTAAATTTTCTAAATCATATATAGGAAGAGAGTATTGTTTTTTTATTTCTTGAATTTTGTCCTTGATAGTTTCTAAATATTGCATATCTTTAAGCAATGAATTACTATGTTTGCAAAGAGGTTTACCTTTTATAAATTCATTAAAACATAAAATCAATTGAACAGGTGAATGATCAGATCTGTAACTATTTTCTATAGTGCAGCTGTTAATAGAAGTTTAAAAGTTTTCAGATATTAAAAAAAAATCTAAACGGGCTTGTTGAAATAGCTGGCGTCTCCGCCATGAGTATCTCTTTATTGTGGGATGGGTTTCTCTAAATGGGTCTATCAGGTACTTATTTTGTATAATTTCTAGAAGTTTGTCTCTAGCTTTTTTATTGTTTATGGCTTTATAATTACAGTAGTCTAGATAAGGATTAATGACAAGATTAAAATCACCGCACCATATAATGTGCTCATTATTTAATTCCTCAACTGCATTTATTACACTTTCAAAAACAATGGATCATCTGTGTTTGGACCATATATTGAAGCTAAAGGTAATCTATTATTATCAATTGTCATATCTAACAGCAAAATATTTCCATTTGGGTCTGCCTTTGATTGATGAACTTTATAATCAAAGTTATTGTTAAACAGGATTGCTACACCTCTTGCATTAGATTTAAAAGAACTAAAATAACAATCGTTTCCCCATCTAGTTCGTACACATTTTTCATCTTTTCCTGGACTGAAATGTGTATCTTGCAGACAATAAATGTTACATTTTTTTTCTTTTAAATAGTGAAATAGATCTGTACGCTTTGGTAGCTGGCCGACCCTGACAATTTAAGGACATTATCTTGATTTCACTCATGGTGAGTATTAAAAAAAGAAAAGGGATTTTGATAAACGCCTGCCGATGTTATAGCTGTATAATTACTATATGTTGCCAAAATGCCCTATGCCAGAGCCAAAAATAAGGAATAGTGAAATAGGGAGGGAAACAGTGCACTTGTGGACAAGGCACCGTGTGCCAAAAAATATTGCATTGCAATTATGCAATACATATGGGCTGTATCTGTACAAAAAGCTGTTTAGCATAGAGAGTTGGATATAAAACAAGTACAAATATATTTTTCATCTAATAAATCTAATATGAGCAAATGTGCTGCATGTCATTAGTTTTTGGAGAAAACAAAATACCTATCAGATTGTTATTTACGTTTAAATTGAACAAAAAATAAAAATAGTAGCATGTTTATTAGTTATACTCCTGATTTAAAATCAATGACATACTTCAGGATGTTATAATAGGTATGTTGAATGTTCTTGCAATTCTAATGTACGATCAAGATCACAAAGACAGGCTCGAGTGACCGGGACTGGTCCTACCTACAAGATCCCGCCAATTGCATCCCGAGTCAGAAACATTACAATATGTCAAATGACTAAACAAAAGCATGTTTATTCCTAATTGTCTCCCTTACTCCAAAAGACCAAGAAAGACTTAGGAAAAACTACATGTATCTTGACAAGAATTAACTCAATTTGCTTCCTTGCGAAAATCAAAAGTCAAGGAATGATATATACAGTATTAATTAACTTAAGATTTAATTAAGAATTATTATTTGTTTTACATGATGAACTTGTCTCAATATTTATTGTAATATTGGAATAAATACAATATTAAATTGCATCTAAGATTTTAAGTAACTAATTTCTCATCAAAAATATAATCAGAAAAAATAGATATTGCAAAACGTTAAAACTTACCATGCTTTTCCTAATTTCACTTGATTATTTTCCATATATTTATGTATTCATAAATAAATTTACAAAAATAAATCAATTAAAAATCACAATTGAGATGTTTCCTGTAGAGTCCTGTTCATTTTTAATTTTACTTATTTGTAAGAACGGGTTATTCCAGTTGTATTGTGGTACACAGAAACCGTTAATAGTGTTCAGGAACTGTCTATAGTTTCTGTGATTAAGTAGTCCTATATCAAATAAACTCTCACACAAACATCCTCACAAAAAATCCAGTAGTCCTGATAGTCCAGAAATACACATTAGTAATCCATATATATAAATTATTTATATATCCAATAGAAGTTACACAATTAAAAAACAAAAACAAAAACAAAAACAGTACATTAAACATTCACACATATTTCGTATTTATCGTGTTCGGTCGTTTCCACTCTCATACTCTTTTTTTTAAAGATGAATAAATACACTGTAAAATAAGACATCATAACTACAAAATGGTTGACAATAGGGCTGTTGCCTTGGAAGGCCAGTGGCTAACGAAGGCCGTTTGAGTTTGGAGTTTGTTTGTGGTGAAAAATCTGTGAAACTTCCACTTGAACTCGTTACCTATGATTGTCTGACCATCAATTGATGTAGATCCACCTCATTTCCACATATGGTATACCAGAGGATCGACAAAGAATGTACCATTTTGATACGCTGGTACGCAAAATGCGTTCGTAGTACCCCATTTAAGCAATTGTGATTTTAATTAGTATACCGCATGAAACATTATTGTCATCGGCGTAGCAACTATTAGGCCATATATGTCCGGGCCTATACATGAATCTGAAAAAAGAAAATGAAAAAAATATGAAGTCATAACATGCAATAAAAACTGAGGCAGGAGAGTGTGCGGTGCTAAGGATCAACATATGTTTCTTATTTTATTTTACCGTGTATATAATTCAACTTTGTAAAATGTTAATTTTCAAATGAGTCAACAATATTTCTTCAAATATCACATAGGTGCTGTGTCAGATATACGCCAAAACGCACCATTACATAACTATTTTATAAAAAAACAACGCCGGGAGCATTCCCCCTAGTTTGTCGGGCCTATATAGACATTTCAGGTCAGCTACGCCCCTGCTTGTAATAGTGGTTGATTAACCAATCAGCACACACCGGCCTTAAATAAAAATCCGTTTCTGAAATAAATGTATGTTAAGTAATGCTTTTAAAACATATTCGTAGAAGAATTATTCGATGGTACAATGATAAGTAGATTGTATAACACGATACTTAGAGCTCAGAAGATCACATCTGACTTAGGAACACATATGTTTTATTTGGGATGAAGGAGATAAAACAACATATACTCTACAGTCTGTTAAAGACACAACATGTCTCTTAAGTCGAGCGATAAACGGCATGAAAATAGTACCGAAATACCACAGAACAGTTTCTTTGATCGCCTTCTACAAAGAAAAGAAAAAAGAAAAAAACAATGTCAGTATTCAAATGATGGAAATACAATAAGCAAAAGTGTCATCACAATGGGTACAATCTTAAATTTTAAATCTGTTTTTAGAACTGGCTATATTATATTGCGTATGCAATTATGAAACTAAAAGAGTAACTAGGTAACAAAATTGCAATGCTTGGTTGAATCAGTAGACTGTGTGACATTTAATGGATCACAAATGCGCACACTCTTCATGAATGGTGCAGATGCTTACCAAACCGTGTCATATCTTGGCAAACCACCAGCTTCGTTCCTTCTTACATTTGTGTGTATACAAAATTAGGGCAATGAAAATGACAGTAACGTCATATGCTTAAACAAATGTATCAACCGAGTTTGGGTATGCGTATGGTGCCACAACAGAACATACGAGGGCTGTTCCAGAAATCCGTATACCGATCTATATGTCCACCGCCGTATGCATGCCATCTTCGGGATGGTTACAATTGTGTACTATTGATTTTTTTGAATATTGAGTTCTGCTCAACCCGGGGCTAGAGGGCGTGAGCGGTAGTTAACATATTTCATTACCGCTCATGAACAGTCCCAAACAAACCGAGACTGCAATATTTCGTTTGTGTCGTGCTCGGCCGTTTTCAAAGGTCCATTATCATACTCTTTTTTATCAAATATTGTATGATAATAAATATCGAAATAAGAAATACATCATCAGAAAATTTAGATTTTACCGTCTTAGATAGTATAATTTTACAATGCTCACATCAAAACTGTCCTATAACGGGCGTTCTCATAGCATGTGTGTCATGCAGGACGGAGCAGAACGCTGACATTCGTGACCTCGCGCGGAGACTTTCACATTGATACACCGCTGATATGTTTAAAACTCTCGGCATCCACCGGCACTGACTTTTCTTATGTTTAAGGCAATATTTAATATACTGTATTATGAACAGTACCATTTCCCACATCTAAGGTACTGGAACGATCACATACAGTCATTCGTCTGTCTTCATAAATTAACGCTTTGACTCTGGCAATGATTTGCTGACTATATCTGTAGTTTTACATCTCTGATCATCTTCAAATGACTAAATACTTTCGCAATATCGCGTGTGCCACTTAAAGGTGCAACTTACTACGCTTTCCTCTTTAATTGTACGATGACCGGACAGGCTGTGGACCCTATGATGCCGCCTACCTAAAGCCCATAAGGACGGTGGCGTTTGATGTTTGTCCGCGGTCTAGTCTTGTCGTGCCCTCAATAGTTTATTCTCTTGTTGCTCTGGCGTCTGCCGAGTTATCGAGTACCTTCATTGTGGCTTTCTAGGCTTTTTTTGAATTTATATATACACGAGCATCTAGGTGTTTTACTTATATTGCCTTTTAACGCTGCCTTGTTGGTTAGAGAATATATCATGGCGGCGGTTTCTTTATTTACACTGTCCCGTTTAATTGGGATGACAATAGGATAAGTGTGAGGTTTGTTGCACCCTAGAACCTGGTTTAAACCCCAAGTGGCCTTTTTGGCCACAGATCGTTCCAAGGCGGAAGCCCTATTGTCAACCCTTTTGATTTTTATATCTTTCTTTTTTTTTCACTACCCTAGTAGAAGAGATTGGAGTGTCTTATCAATTGTATTAGCTATACAGGCCTGTCAGTGAATGACTCTAAAATAGCACATGTTAACAACTCTCTCTACAGAAAATATAGATATAAAAAGACGACGCGAAAATGTACATACAAATAGCTAGGAGTATAAAGTTTTTTCAATCCAATGACTCCAAACTATTAAGCTTCTGTTTACTTTATTGGAACTGTGAAATGTTTTTCAGTATTATTCATGTTTTTTACTCTACTCTTTTATTTTCATTTATTTTCCACTGCACTGTTTATCATATACAAAGAACTTTGGCTGAAAAAATAAATGTCATCTGATGACTTAACAGAACTTCACACTGCCAGCAAATATTTCATGACATAAGTTATCAGTGTTATAAGGAAAATAAATTACCAATTATGGCTGGTCTCGAAAAACAGCGTATATATACTGCAGTACACAAGATATGCGTATAATTTGGACATGTATGACATTGTGTTTGGAATAAAAATTCAAAAATAAAGCATAACTGTTCAAATTCTTGTTAGGACTGGCTGGACATGATGGAGATAATACGATAAAAAATGACATTGAATATAGTAATGACTAAGGAACATACATCACTGAGCCTGAGGAGGAAATATTAAATTTTCATGGATGGGATATAGACGTGCATGGTGATATTTCTGATTTTAATGTGAAAATAGTAGAGATGATTTGTTATCAGGAAAACATGAATAGTCAGATACAAACATCCCATCATAAGGAGGTTTAGGCACAATATAACTAATGCCTATCTCTAAATGTAGATTTATAACTCGAACAGGAAAGGTAGCATTCAAGGACGACAGTCAACCACAAACACACAAAGAAACAAAGAACAAATATATATTGATGAATAAAGGACAAGATAAGACATCACATACACAAGGGTTGACAATACCTGCACCAAATCTCACACTTACCCTACTGTCATCGCAATAAAAGGGGACACTGTAAATAAAGAAATACCCGCCATAAACTATTCTCTAACCAAAAAAGCGGCATTAAGAGGCAATATAAGTAAAACACAAAGATGCTCGAGTATATATAAATACAAAACAATAGCCTAGAGAGTAGCAAAGAATTTACTCAATGACTTGGCAGAACTGGAACATTAACAATAGAATAAACAATAGAATAAACAATTGAGGGCACGACAAGACAGGTTGGCAGACTAACATCAAACGTCACCATCCTTTGGGCTTCATGTAGACGTCATTATAGGGTCCACAGCCTTTTCGGTCATCGCACACTTAAAGAGGATAGATGTTATTAATCATAGTAGAAAAAAGGATTGTCAATTGTTTAATATGTCATCCGAATACCGAGAGGTGTCATTAAAGGCTTCAATTACATCTGCCTGAGTATCGGAGTACCATAGAGATACCAACAATTTCTCTATAAACGGTAATTCCATACTTGACGAAAATCTTATCCAATTAATGCTTCACAAACATATTGGTAAGTCCACATAGTGTAATTGTCTAAAATGCCGTTAGTAAAAGACGCTTTGAATAGACCAAAATAAATTAATCCCAGAGTTTTCATAAGGTTTAGCACAATATTGTTTAACGTGATCTTTAACGGCAGTAAGAAAAGAAGTTGAAAGTTTGGAGTTGTTTGTGGCGGTGAAGGCACTAGAATTTGAAATAAAGCGGACCTTTATATGGATGTTTATGTAATTTAGGAATCCAGTACATAGTTGGCGGTTTATTTTGCTTTTCGTCTACCCCATCCTTGAAAGTAGTGCTCCGAGTGATATGTGTGGAAACAACATCACCCTCAGTACATTAAAATGGATTAATCGAATTAGAGCTACTGATTTCCAGAGATAAACATTGACGTAAGGTAGGCGTCAAACAATAATTTCATTATTAGCTGCTTTATCAGCATTAACTAAAACAAATTTATTCTGAAATTCTTGAAATCCCGAGTTTAAATTACGAAACGAAAACCTAGGTCTCGGAGGAATTAAAGAGGGTTAGCATTTTAAAATGATTTAACATTATAACTATTCACTATAGTGATCATGAACATATGGAGTCTTACTAAATAAATGACTATGATTTAGATTTTAGGCAGAAATATAAATGCAAATTATGTTTTTGATTTAAAACTGATTTAAATTAACTTCTTTTGATTTGCACATTTGTGTTCGTTATTTTAAATAGTTGGATACATGTCTCTCAATTCATGCAAACTGAAGTCAGTTTAAGCGACACAATATCCATAGTTGAAACCAAAATATAGATTTTAAAGGGATTGATGCACTATTTTCAAACCACGTGTATTTTTAGGGGCTCTAAAAACTTGAATAAGCTGAAAAAATTAACAAAGTACCATGACAAATGAATGAGATATGACCTATTGAAAATGTGCAAAAAACATCAATAAAGGCGACCATCTTTGAACAATAGGTCATATCTCCTTTATTTTTCTTGCCATTTTGATAATTCCTTTAGTTTTATTCAGGTCCTTCAGAGCTATTTTAAATAGATGTTGTTTGAAAATAGTGCATCAACCCTTTTAAAGTCGAAAAAGATATGTAGCATTCAATGACCACAGTTAACCAAAAACACGCATCGAAACAAACAGCAATCCACATTTGCCTTTCCTAGACACTTTCCTTCAAACAACATAAATCGACTTCTGTGATAAATATGCAATTCAAAGTATATGACCTTACGAGGATCATTGAGTTGTTCTTTTCTAGAGCTAAATAAAGCGTGAACTTAACTATGACATGAGCATCGTCAACATTGATAGCACACTACTTCATTTGGCAAAGAAGCATGTATGCGAGATTCCATTGGTCGAACACTATACAACTTTGAAAAACGTTCCGTAAGTGATACCGTGCTGCTTTGGGCGGAGATCGTTAACCCTAACCATAACCCTAACTGTGACGACGCGTGAGACGGAGTAATCACATTCGTAAAAGCGGATTCAGTGGCGACGAAAAACTAATGCTGTGGTGTAGATTGATTTTGTTTTAGAAAGGTCCTATAGAAACAACAGAGATCAAACGCAATGACAATGTACCAAAGGTCCGCACTGTAACGCAATGACAATGCACCAAAGGTCCGCACTGTAACGCAATGACAATGTACCAAATGTCCGCACTGTAAAGCAATGACAATGTGCCAAAGGCCCTCACTGTAACGCAATGCCAATGTACCAAAGATCCGCACTGTAACGCAATGACAATGTACCAAAGATCCTCACTGAAACACAATGTAAATCAAATGAGAAAATCAAAAAATAAGCATGCTGAAAACAACGTTGACGATTTGAAACTGTGTGGAGGCAATACGGCCTACTGATTAGCTTACAACGCATGTATTTGTACACAACGCTAACCTCGTTATTTGAGGTAACATTTAGAGAAATTAGCTGATGATTTACTTACATGTTAAAGTAAATATATATACAAAATATAAATAATTCGAAACAACGCAGGCGTATACAGAAGTGTACCGAACAACAACAGCAACAACATAAGAGAAAAACAATGTAGGATACGCCCAAGAAACCTTAGGGACAAACGCTCGTGCACCTTCCTTAGGTTTCAGGGTGTCAGGAGGTGCAATTATAATCCCACTAGCTTTTCCAGTTATCGCACCATAAAAAAGTGACTCGTAGCGACTAACTGTAGAGGGGTCAGTAATTAAACATAAAGTGTGTTGCAGTACTAAAAGATTATGTCCTTTTCAGGCGAATTTCCCGATTAACGTTGTATAATGGTCAGGAAACCTGTCGGAAACCTTTAGCTGACGAAGTCTATACATCATATCTCCATAAACCAACTGATGTGATATTCCTTGTCGCACAAATATGTTTTAGGTTATACTTCTCCAGTTGGTATTGCTGCTGTGAAAAACAGACGACTGGTTAAAGAACACAGGTGTTACTAGACGAGTGAACCTTTGAATCAGTCAATTTCAATATACACGTGTCTAGCTTCGTGCAAACAAAGCAAACTGAATAGTTTCCAATTTCCGTACGTATCAATTACTTTAAGGCGAAAACCCTGAACTACTTCCAAGGCGGTAGCCCTATTGTCAACCCTTTGTTGTGTTTGTGATGTCGTTTGCATTTATTATTACGTTTGCCTTCTTGTTTGTCTGTTTGAGTGTTTGTTTCTGTGTTTTGTGGTTGACTGTCCTCCTTGAATGCTACTTTCCCTGTCCGATCTTTTTATATTTCTTACTGTCGAATGGATTTCTATTGTTGTTCATCATGCTCGGAGGATCGATTCCTATACACGGTTAAGGTCCCGATTCAATGAATGAGGCTACGGTAAGGGTCTTGTCTATGGACACACCGAAGTAGCCCAGTGATGTCATTGTGGCTCGAATCTCTATCTCCGGATTCAAAATCGACTGTGCTATACACTGGGTTAACTTCCCACCCCAGCGCCCAGCAATGTTCAAATGTAACTTGCAGGCATATATTTAGAAACAATGACTCTTAACTTACGAATTCTTGGCAAGACTATCTTGATTCCATACATATTTGAGATAGGAATATACAATGCTCTATATTAACTCTAGTCCGCTAATTGCATGACGGATATATAAACAAAAGTATACATGGAGTGACTTCGGTATTGTATTGCATTCTTCAGGATATAGAAACAAAACAACAAAACACAAACATATTGAAATAATAGAACTTGGCAAACAAAGTGAAACAGGAATATATAGTGCATACACAAGAGCTCGCCCTCTAAAGGGTTCAATACATTCTAATTAGAGCAAATGCTGTAACACGAAATCTGCAATCCGATCATTTGAAAACAAAATGAACACCCGCGACATCATAAACTGCATCTGTAGGCCGACAGTATGTTTTATACATTAAATAAGAATAATCCATTTGTATGAGATATGTTAGACGCTTCTATAGAGGTTGTTAAAATGAATATAAACCAGACCTGTCAAGTAGAAAAAAATAACAGAACGGTTTTAGCCAAAAGAAACTGGGTTGTGAGTTTAGGTAAGTTGGTTTAGCCAGATAGAACTATGCTATACATGTAAGTAAGTTATTTATCTATCATGATCTGCGAATGTACATCCAAGGAGGAGAGAAGTAAATCACGAAAGAAGTAATTGTCGGTGAAAAGTGGTGTGTAGTATAGTAATTGACGAAAATGTATAGTTTTGTGAAACTTTACGATTATATGCGTCGGCTCAAAGTTACTTTACTTTGTTGATGCCACATGATTGATTAGTTGTTTGTCGCCGGATCCAATACATTTCACGATTTTTCCTTTCAGCGTCTTACACTTGGATGTTATGGTCAATTCAGTGTAATGTAGTGATATGTTCTGCTATTTGTGTGCTAGAAAATAGACGTGTATTCACGTATAGACGATGGAGGTCCATGGTATTCACGTATAGACGATGGAGTTCCATGGTATTCACGTATAGACGATGGAGTTCCATGGTATTCACGTATAGACGATGGAGTTTCATGGTAATCATGTATAGACGATGGAGTTCCATGGTATTCACGTATAGACGATGGAGTTCCATGGTATTCACGTATATACGATGGAGTTCCGTGGTATTCACGTATAGGCGATGGAGTTTCATAGTAATCACGTATAGACGATGAAGTTCCATGGTATTCACTTATAGACGATGGAGTTCCATGGTATTCACGTATATACGATGGAGTTCCATGCGCCGGCAAACGATTTCTTCGACATACTGTGTTTTCTTTCAGTTGGTGCATGCATCACAATAGTAAACCATTAGTGGTAAGATGCATAAATCCACAATGGAGTGTAGAAAGCAGATGAACGTTCGATTCACCATATCATAGCGGGATTATGCCAGCATTGCTGAGAAATTCCATATTTAGACAGTCTTCGATATATAAACATAGGTTCTGATATTAGAGGAGAGGTATGATAATAATAATGTTTATGTTAAACGTTTAGAGTTTGTAATATATGTGCGATGGTCAAATTAGAAATGTATTTGATAGTTTACAATTAATTGTACATGGGAGAGTTATATATGTAGATACACTGTACATAATTGTAAGTGTTAACCGTTAATAAATATGCATTGACATCGTTATAAAAATCCTCATCTAGTCAAAGTTCTATCACACAACCCCGAAGAGTCGATATTGGTATATTATAGTACCTTCGTCATATGACGTTCGTCAAACATGTTAGGTTGTATGGAACATTCTTTGGTTTTGGAGTTAGTATGGTCTTATATAACAACCTCTACTTCATTGGTAGGCTGACAGAATTCAGTGTACGGTATAGGTTTGCGATAAAACATCTATATGAGTGCCATACGAGCCAGAGTGACCCGTCTCGTCCTCCACTGGGTTCGGTTTACGTTTGGCCCCACTAGAATGTCACGAATACGTTTTGGTCTTTTGTATGCATTTTAGGGTAAAACCTGTTTGAGACGTATGGACGACTAAATTGTGGGTCAGTGTTTGGTTTTAATTATGCCTATGTTGGATATTGAGTGATATATGTCGCCATATATGTTTGAATATACATATTGAATATGCTAAATAAGAAATAAATAGAAAATAATAATTTTGTTCATGACTGTCACAAACTGTGTTTAGCATATTGAATATGCTAAATAAGAAATAAATAGTAAATAATTATGTGTTTAGATGAATGTCACAAACTGTGTTTAGCATATTGAATCCGCTAAATAAACAAAAAATAGAAAATATTTATTTGTGTACATGACTGTGTTTGTATATTCATACTGCATATGCTAAATAAGAAATAAATAGCAAATATTAATTCGTATAGAAGTTAAAATCTGTATTATTGAAACAGAAACTATATTTACACACTATGACGTATTATTTAATTCGTTCCGAGTTTTTAAACTGTAATGGCGTGTATGTGATTAAGAAGGAGCTTATATATCAGTACTATTTATAAAAATTGATCTAGATTATGGGTTTGTATGGCCGGGTATTTCCCTCTGTTTTCACTACTGAATAACAAACGCGGTCATATTGTAGTTGAACATTATCGGCCCAATAATCGCTATAAATAACATGTATGATAAATCTGGCGTTCAAATTCTTGTCCAGTTACAATATAAAGACACAATGCCTTATACATTTATTTATTTCACTCCGATTGTCATACGTATACGGATCTGTTAAGTTTAATTGTCAGGTAAGAAACTTGTCATTTAACCATTCTTACAATAAAGGATTGTTTATGATATCCATACCTAGTTTGCGTGATCTTAAAGGGGATACGTCAGGCATTTCTTAGGGTTCCAGGGGTTCGACTTAGGCCTTAATGATTTATTCTCTTACTGCTCTCGCTTTTGCCAAGTCATATAATAAGCTTAATGAAATTTCACGCTGACACCTTTCAATTATTCATTCCATCAATTATGACAACTGTTAAAGGGACATATGGGACATACGACAACATCGATTTTCTTTTAAACGAACGTCTTCTCTTATTAAGTTAAACCTGTTGTGGAATAACGAAGAAATATGAAAACCACAAAAATTGTATTTTATAATAGGTAAGTATTTATTAAAATTAAAAGTATACTGGATACATTAATAGTGGCTTTATTTTAATGATTGATAAACATTAATGTTTGCGGTATGTCCCTTTAAATTAATTCAAAATTTATTGATCAAACTCATATTATTTAAAAAGGGGCTCACGACAATCAAGAACGTATATCAAGCATTAAAATAAACTTTTTTGGTTTTCATTGGGGTATGAAAATTATTTGGGTGGTTTAAGGTGTGTGGAGTCCGAAACGCATGGGACTCCACGCGTACTTTAAACCATCCAAATGTTTTCATACCCCAATGAAAACCAAAAAGCGCATTTCATTCCTTATATTTACATAAATATTTCCCTTAAACATGGCGTTGATTTCTTCTCTATATACGCCAGATTTATTAATTATTTCGAAAAGATAGTTTATTATACGGGGATTTTGATGGAGTAAAATGTAACAGCCGTTACGATCGGCAACATTTTAGACACACCCATCATGCGCAATATTCTATTAAGTTAAGCTCCGCCCATCATCCAATGAAAATCGTTAAAGGGCATATCATGAGGTATTCCGAAGATAATGGTATTCATCTGAAAATTAAATGCAGCGTGTCAAATAAGATTCATCGTAACGAATGAAATAGCGATGTAAATATAGTGAAATGGAAGGTTTTGGCACTGTATTTCACAGTCAAATCGTTGTTGTTGCGAAGGAAAGACTATTCATATTCTTTTTGTATGTTTAATATACTAGACATATAGTTGGAATACATCATAAAAAGCATGTTTACATGTGTATGGAGCAATTTGATTTAAAAAAAACATTTTTCGGATAGATTTGTCACACAATATGCCGTCTACGAGGCTAACGGACAAAGACGTGACTTTAGTCAAATCAATGTGCCGCCCACCAGTAGACGTATACCCAAGGTTATTACACCACACAATATGCCGTCTACGAGGCTAACGGACAAAGACGTGACTTTAGTCAAATCAATGTGCCACCAGTAGACGTATATCCAAGGTTATTACATCACACAATATGCCGTCTACGAATCTAACGCACAAAGACGTGATTTTAGTCAAATCAATGTGCCGCCCACAAGTAGACGTATATCCAAGGTTATTACACCACACAGTATGCCGTCTACGAAGATAACTGTCACAAAATGTCACGGGTAGAGCGTATTGGTAGTACATAGCTCTTGTAAGTTGTCAGTTACACCCAAATCTATTGTTGAGTTGAAACATATTCACAATCTCCATGATATATTCATGTAACACTTAAAATCGTGCACATTTTAAGTGGCCGCCAGAGAGGCCGTATAATAAGTTTAATTTTGTGCTAATGCATGTAAACGAATAGGTTTTCCTTAAACGGCAAAGCTGTATAAGGGGCCTCTCGTGTAGATTAAATACTGCAGATTTAGCCACATTTGTCACGGACTGAACGGGGGAAATAATGGTTTGGGCGCAATGTTTGCTATAAAATCCATTGTCTTCTAGTTCTTGCCGGGATTGATCGATAGTTACTTTGTTTGTAGCAGAGGTTGGACGGCAAAATTCACAGGCAACATGTGGTCAGTATTTATTTTATTAAATTTTATCGTACATTTGTATTCAATTGGCGGCGCCATCTTGTTTGGTTATCCGGTTAGCATTGATGTTTCTCAAACATTAACTTTAGACTAGCATATGATTTTGAAGTTTCTTTATTAGATGTAATTATTGTAATTGATCATTAATTGTAGAACAATATTAATTTGATAACCATGATAACAGTGGATAATAGGTGCATGAGTTAACGTTGGCGTATAACTCAGTGATTGTAATACACGATTGTTAACATTAGTTAACAATGAGATGAGTGACTAGGATAAATGTTTGACGCGTATGCATAGCGTTGTATAATGTGGTCATTAGTTGACATGCGTGCATGTATAACTCAGTGAGTGGAATATACGAGTGATTTGATAATGTTTATATTACATGAATTAGGGGCATTGATTAACAGTGACGTACATGGAGTATACATGGCGTTGTAGCATATGTATACATTGCTACTCATCATTAGTACAGCTTACATATATGTATTGAATAATGATTTGTTTGGGTAATGATAATTATGCAAGATTGTTATGTTTGTCAACCGACATCTAAAACGTATGTATAATTACAGCCTTAGCCATCCAGAGTTGGAAATAAGCCATCCAGGTGGGGATATTCCGGAGTGGAGCTAAGCGTCCACGGATAACGTAACGAGCGGAGGAGACGGTCCCCGTACATGCGCAGCATGGCCAGGTTTTACTAGCGACAACCCCCGGGACACAAGGTGGGCCCGTTATCAGTCCTCGCTGGAGGAACATCACCCGCAATCTTAGTTGAGGTTAACCATTTGATGACAATCACCCATTGGATTCGCGCATCATCATCTTCATGAGCTCTCGCGCATCACAGTTATCGCGCTAGATCATAAATCAACATTGTGATAACTTTAAAAACACGTTAGTGTCTTATACATTCAGTATTTATAACAAAACTAAGAACGTCTTACACGTTTATGAGAACATTCTTTTCATAGTTCATTTGTGTATTCGCTTGTTTTTTTAGATAATTGTATATATATTTAACATATTTTAAAAGTTGCATTAAACTTATGTAAATGCATTCACCGTCATTGATTCTTTCCTGAGTTAGCCCCAACCACTAGGGTCATCCTGCGACAATAACGGACAAAGACGTGACTTTAGTCAAATCAATGTGCCGCCCACCAGTAGACGTATATCCAGGGTTATTACACCACACAATATGCCGTCTACGAGGCTAACGGACAAAGACGTGACTTTAGTCAAATCAATGTGCCGCCCACCAGTAGACGTATATCCAAGGTTATTACATCACACAATATGCCGTCTAGAATCTAACGCACAAAGACGTGACTTAAGTCAAATCAATGTGCCGCCCACCAGTAGACGTATATCCAAAGTTATTACACCACACAATATGCCGTCTACGAAGATAACGGACAAAGACGTGACTTTAGTCAAATCAATGTGCCGCCCACCAGTAGACGTATATCCAAGGTTATTACACCACACAATATGCCGTCTACGAGGCTAACGGACAAAGACGTGACTTTAGTCAAATCAATGTGCCGCCCACCAGTAGACGTATATCCAAGGTTAAATCACACAATATGCCGTCTATGAATCTAACGCACAAAGACGTGACTTTAGTCGAATCGATGTGCCGCCCACCCAAGGCTATTACACCACACAATATGCCGTCTACGAAGATAACGGACAAAGACGTGACTTTAGTCAAATCGATGTGCCGCCCACCAGTAGACGTATATCCAAGGTTATTACACCACACACTATGACGTCTAAGAAGATAACGGACAAAGACGTGACTTTAGTCAAATCAATGTGCAGCCCACCAGTAGACGTATATCCAAGGTTATTAACCACACAATATGCCGTCTACAAGGCTAACGGACAAAGACGTGACTTTAGTCAAATCAATGAGCCATCCACCAGAAGGCGTAAAGGACGTTATTACCGCAACTCTTATCTTGATGGGCCATTCTCCGGACAAACTTACCTGGAGCAAATGCCAGAGTATTTTATGCGCAATAAGCGAAGAATCGCTACTGAACATAATGAAAACCTATGCAAAGAATTGTACTTCTGAAAACAGAAACAAGCAAAGAGATTGCTAGAAGGTAAATCAAAGGAAAATATGAAATCTGTAAGCACTGCTTCAGTGGAGTTTTACCAGTGGTGTATGGCAGTCATACAGGAATAAATAGGACAGCATAGCTTCATCATGCGACAGTGGTTACTACGTAGGTGGAATTCTACTTCGGTTATCACACGTTTTTTAACGTGTTTCAATGTCGAAATATTTAATATTAGCTTTCTCGTCGATTAATGGAATTAAGGCGGGCCACGTAATGTTCATATTCTTAGATTTACTGCAGACACAGGATAAGAATATTGTTATAAAGTTAGCAAATAATATTAGTACAACTTTAGCTATAAGGAAGACAATCTTGATTAATTAAACAATGTTTAACTCTTTTGTATTTTCATCCTCATGTATCAGTTATTTAATATTAATATTGCTCAAAGCAACTGTACTGTTGTCTAAAACCACTTGACTATTATGCATAGAAAATTATTTTTGTATATATAACGATGTACATACACTTCTCAAAACTGCTAACTACACCGCTCACGTTTTGGGTTATATATATCGATGGGTTGAAGGTTTTTCAATAAAATAAAAAGGAAATACCAATTCAATCATTTTTACATCATTTCGTTTTATTTTTTTCATGGGCAATGCTAGAACTAAACCACAATAAGCAATTACAAACGACCCATGTAAACACTAAAGTCACACTTTTATGAACAAGAAATGAAAAGTGTGACTTTAGTGTTTACATGGGTCGTTTGTAATTGCTTATTGTGGTTTAGTTCTAGCATTGCCCATGAAAAAAATAAAATGAAATGATGTAAAAATGATTGAATTGGTATTTCCTTTTTATTTTATTGAAAAACATTCAACCCATCGATATATATAACCCAAAACGTAGCGGTGTAGTTAGCAGTTTTGAGAAGTGTATGTACAAGTTAAATAACATACATGTTCTGTTCTTAATTTTGTTCCTGTATATGTGAACGTTTCTTCTGATAACATGTGCTATGTTCGTCACAGAACAACTCTCAGTTGTAATATGCAATAAGTTTATTTATTGTTTGTTTATTCACAATTATCAGTTAATTGGTCATAATAACAGAATCACCAAGTCAATGGTGTCGAGGCGTTTAACTTTAGTATTTAAGAACTATTCTCTGCAAGGATCAAAGAAAATGCATAATGTTCGGAAATGCAATGTCTCATATTTTTTTCGATTTTTGGTCCGAGATAAGTCATGCAATTCTAAAACAAAAATGAAAAATAAAATTGAAAAAAAAAATAGTTGCCATGGTGATCACTTTTTCGACAGTTTGCTGAAAATGGAGAGATTTCAAACAAGAAAACAGTGTTTTTCCTCTATTTTCAAGTGCCATATCCAATAATAATATAAATGATTTGTATTGCACATTTTCTGTCATTAAAGAACCATGAATTAAGTTATTAAAAAATATAATTAAAGCTGTTTTTAAGTTAGTTTTCAATATCATTTTTGTACATTTGAATGTAGGTAATTTGTAACAAATTTGAAATTTACAGAAAAGGTAAAAATCACCAAGTTTAGGTCAGATTTTAAAAAAAAATCCGACGGTGAGTTTATTTTAATATATATTTTTTTAAAAATCTGCACAAGGGCAACTTTTAAAAATAACCGTACCCTAAAAATACCTTTTTTTCAGAAAATTAAAATAAAATGTTTTTTTCAATACTTTGATCCATTTTATTCAGAAGTGCATTGTTGTATTGCTATACGTTTTTAGTCAGCTAGTATAATTCCTAACACTGAAACAACAAACAAAAAGAAATTCAATAAGTGTGGCTTCCATTTTCTAAAATTTCCAAAAATGTTGATTCTTTTTCTACTAGAAATAATTAAATTGTTGTGTTTAAATTAAATTCATCTAAAACATTTGTTAAATATGCACTTCAAATAAACAGAGGTTTATAACCCAGAAAATAAATAATTTTCCAAAGTTACAAAATTAGGCCTTTTTCAATTCTTTGTTTTTTTGATGTTTTTTTCATTGTTTTTTTAGAAATGCGTCAATTGTACAAAATAGATGCACTTCAGGCATCTTCGAAATTTGCAACTTAAATAATAAATGGATTTGATCTTTATATCTTAAAAATGACATCATGAAAATACAAAAGAATTGCTTCAGGAAAATAAGAAATAACATGTTTATCAAAAGTTTGAATTAAATATGCCTAATGTAAAACACACAACAAAGTGTGAAAGTGGAAGTTCAGTTTTCATATTATAAACCCAATCCTGAAAATAAAACTCATCAACCTGTATTGGCTTTATAAACTCATCACCCTGTATTGTTGTCATAAACTCATCCCCCTGTATTGGCGTCATAAACTAATCCCTCCTGTATTGGCAATATAAACTTATCACCCTGTATTGTCGTAACAAACTCATTACCCTCTATTGACGTTATATACTCATACACCTGTATTGTCGTCATAAACCCATCCCGCTGTATTGGCGTCATAAAATAATCCAACCCTGTATTGGCGTAATAAACTCAACCCCCCTGTATTGGCATCATGAACTCGTCACTTCTAATTCCTAACGTATACCTCCCCCCCCCCCCCCCCCCCCCCCCCCCCCACCCCCGTATTGGCGTCATAAACTTACGGAATGACCCTTTAGTGGCATCTTAAACACATCACCCTGTAGTGGCGTCATAAAACTCATCACCCTGTAGTGTCATCATAAACTCATCCCCCTGTAGTGGCCTCATAAAACTCATCACCCTGTAGTGGCGTCATAAAACGCATCGCAGTCTGCTATCCCAGTTGCTGAGATCATAAAACAAAACCCAGAAAAAAAATCAAAACACTTATTAGGCCCATTGATTTCTTTTTAAAAATGCACTCGTTGAAGTGATAACATACTAGATGCCACTAAAAACATGTTCTTGTAGAGAAAGTCGAAGAATATTAAAAACAAGTTTTGTTTCATACACCATTTAAACAAACCCACACACATTGATTTTCAAAAGTGTGGCTTAATAGACATGCATCCATACTCGACTATAGAGGACCTATAGAACATTAACCTCAACAGTGTGTCATTTCCGTTTTAGCTCGACTATTCGAAGAATAGTGAGAGCTATCCTACTCACCACGGCGTCAGTGTCGGTGTCCCCAGCTTCACCTTAACGTTTTTGTGCAATAGATTTATAATTTCAAAACTACTCAAGCTATTGCATTAAAACTTATACTAATGCTTCCCCCATCAAATTCTGCACCTTATCCAACAATCCACATAACTCTTCCTTGCATTTTGACAAAGTTATGGCCTTTTGATTGTCATGTTTTTACCTTAAAGTTTTTGTGCAATAGATTTATAACTTCAAAACTTCTCAAATTGTTGCATTAAAATGTTATACTAATGTTTCACATCAAATTCTGTACCTTATCCAACAATCCTTATAACTCTTCCATTCATTTTGACAAAAGTATGGCCCCTGAATTGGTAAAACATGCCATTTGTACGTAGAAGTATATAAAAAAAACACTTCAAAATCTTCTTCTCCAAAACAAAAACGGCTGCAGCTTAGATATTTTGTATATAACATCGTCTAGTCTTCTTTCAAGTTTGCTCTAATGGTGACCCTGGGGTCAGAACTGGACCCGCCTCGGGAGGTGAAACATGAGGGTGTGGGTGTGCACCATAAGTCATAATTTAGTAACCGTTGAGATTCCCACCCTATATCCATATATACACTTACTGGGCATGAACAGATGGATACAACCATCCAAACAGCATAGACCACGATCTCCTTCCCCAACCCTGGGTTACATAGCCTCTGGATCATAATTTGGAAACCATTAAGATCCCTACCCTATAACCATATATACACTTACTGGGCATTACCAGACTGATAAAACCATCTAACAGCCTAGACTCTGGGCTTCTTCCCAACCTTTGTGGACCTAGCTCCTGGGACAAACATTATAAATAATTTCAATAACTGTTTGAAGGATCTTATGGGGCTTATAGGTCAAAGTTCATGGTCACAAATTACATTTATGTGTTGATAGGCTCTTAGCATCAGGTTAATGTTTACGTCCGCATTTCTTCAATGTAAATAACTTCAACATTTTTTTATCCAATCATCATCATGATCATCAAACTTACTTATATTATTATAAATGGGACGATGATCGTATCTGTCGAGATCAAGATCATTAGATGAAAGGTCAAGGTCACTAAAGAGTCAAAGGTCAAATGCATTTACATATACTTTTAACATATTTTCTTCAAATTTTAAACTTATAAAATTTGCATTATTTATCCTTTGAAAGGGTTATTATAAAATTATTTGTCATCACAGAAAACTTGTGGCCCTTGATTTAATGAAAATTCCAATGTTTTCCTTCTTGACAAATCCAGCTTGCGCCCATTTGTTTTCACTTTGTTTTTCTCATGGTATGCCGGATGTATCATTACTTGTTCTCTGAAAATTGAATAGTCGAGCTGCGCTGTCCTCTAACAGCTCTTGTTGTTTGTCTTCCGTCCGATTTTGAGATCATTCTTTCACCTTTAAGTAAAGTTGATCCTTTTATACTAGTGAGAATGCATTTCACGAATACTATTTATTACCCTCACCCTTCCGCCCCCCACCACCACATAGTTCGCTTGCTTGTTCACACAATTCTTTCAGAACCACGTCAATAAAGCCATCCTTAAAAATACATGTGTTTGCTGTTCCACGACACACAATTTTATAAGTGGGTTCTTAGGTAGGTGATTTATTTTATTAATTGAAGACAGTAAAAACCTTCAGAAATGAAAGAAAAAGATACCAAATATATTTTAAAAAAATTGTTTAAAGAAGTGCAAGTTTCCGGTAGGCAATTCTTTCATTAATAGGGAGGGAAACCGTAAACCAACTCTTTTTTATGGTCGGCCTTACATCATTAATATTAACGTTATCTGCGGTAAAAACAATATTTGACAATCCAAACTCGTATTTTAATAAAGATATCAAATTTATGTTTAGCGAATCATACACCACTGTGTGGATATGTTATCCTATATGTATTTGACAACTTGCAGAACTACCATGTGGAATTGTGATATTCACTTTAGAACATTAATACGTGAAAAAGGGTCATGGCATTTGACCTCATTTTTCTCTCGTCCTGTGCAAAATCAGGGCCAAATACGGCAGTCATGAAACTGGCCAGGGTGTAAACCTTTCGAATGATAACCAACACTTTGCTCTTCGCAAAATATTGAACTCGAGCCTTAACTAGCGCAGATAGGCTAAAGTGGCCTCTAGACTAAAAAGTTAAAAACAACATTCACTCATCTAAACAAATAATAACACTATATCTAGAACATTCTATATGTGGTGACGTATACTTAAAATGACGGATCATACATCCCACTATCAGTTATTTAAAATATTATCTAAATGCAGGAAGAAATTAAGTCAGATAGATGAAATAACACATTCCCCGCCTCAGGTAACTTTGGTAAACAAATGACGACTTTCCTACCTCCAAATGAAGAGCATAACAATGACAGTTAACTGTTTTAAGTGTAAAATATGATTATTGTGCTTTAAAACACCTTTGAAGCAGTTTGCAGGCACTCACTAGGTTTATTATTTTTTTAATTTTAAGTTCACATTTATTTCTTTTAATAAATAAATGCATAGTTATGCAATTATGCAAAAAAATCAAGCATAATTACATTTTGAGATATTTTGGAAAAAACGTTGGTATGGCATCTTGCATCAAGCATATATTTCTTTAAACAAAAATAGACATTCCCATATTTTCATATATGATTAAAAGGAAGTGTCCCAAACACGTAAATTATTTTATTTTAATCATTGGCTGAAAATGACCAAAATTAGCAAATTTCTATGGGAAAAAATGCGATTTCACCATTTTTCATTATATATTTTTCAAACACAGACATGGGACAATACATTGATTTCGAGTTCCACAATCACATAAATTAGCAGATATTTTCAGATTACCATCACATTTGGTAATGTTTAGACTTTGAAAATGATTTTTTATTAGCAAAAATCTTAACAAAAATGTCCATTTTTCAATAATGTGCCGTTACCATAGTAACCAATACATATACGGAATATAGTGTAGTTGTTTGTTTACTCCTACAATAGGGCTGTCATCTAGCAAAATATTGTTTAGTTCTGGTATTACTCATTTTTAGTCCACTTTGATGCTTACAGAGAATAGCTCTTAAGATACACAATGTTATCATCTTAGCCTCTGTAACAGTGCATTTCATAAAATTCAAAGGGACATTGCCGCTATAATACTATATTACATAAGATTGATCAGCTTGAGTATTCATATTCAAACTAGAGTTTCAGGTAACGTATAATTCACGGTCGGGAAACACGAATTGTGACGTAAGCACAAACGATAGTTAACACGGCAATTGGCAGCCAATTCGGATAAAAATATTCCGGAAAACGTTGAAAAACTTTTTTATTTGTGGATGTATTACCATCACAATGCGCATTAAAATTGTATTTTTAGACATACATATACTTTCTCTCATGTTTTAGGGTTATTGAGAAGGAAGTTTGGTTAAATTTAGCATTGATATAAATCACGAATGCCAACAAATCGGATTTACGATACGTTGCATGAGAAAACCACAAGTAGACCAAGTTGTCGACGTACATTTGTCAATTTGTCATTGAAATTTAACTTCTAAGAGTTGAAAAAGTCGAGTTTTTCGACTAACAGTGTGTGTGTGTGTGTGTGTGTGTGTGTGTGTGTGCTTTTGTTTGTGTCTTTCTTTGCTTGTTTGTTTGTTTGTGTGTTTGTTTGTTTTTTGTTTGTTTTTTGTTGTTTTGTGTGGGGGGAGGGGGGAGTTAGTTTGTTCAAAGGTATGTGTTATTTTGTTTGGAAAGTTGTGTTGGTGGGGAAAAAAGCATGGCTTAAACGTTTGTGTCTATTAAATTACATTTGTAAAATGAACGAAAACAATTTCAAAACAATTTCTTTCATTTATTAGTTCTCATGTCTAGGCAGTGTCGTCTTACTTGAATTACCATCACATTGCGAATTAAAATTGTATTTTTAGACATACTATTTGCAAGCGACGCGAAGCGGAGCGCAGTATTAAGTTCCGTAAAGTTCAAAATATAAACAATAACCACCTTACAGGTCCCGTAGCTTTCATGTACAGTCCCTGTAAGATTGTGTATTATATGCTGATAATGTAACATTAAGAATGACACCAGGCTCAGGAGATATATAATTTGAGTTGGCGGATGGTGGGCGGGAACGGTTTATTCTTAGCAATCAAAGAAATCAAGCTTTCTCACATTAAAGAAATATCTTAACTGCTTATAGTTTAGAGGGCGCCAATTATAGCTGAATCCCACAGAAAAACATTTTGAAACAAATTTACAATAGGGGACCGTAGGTTGTGCGCGAGGGTATGTGTGTGTGTGTTTTTGTTTGTTTGTTTGTTTGTTTGTATGTTTGTTTTTTGTTTGTTTTCTGTTGTTTTGTGTGTGTGTGTATGGGGGAGGGGGGAGGGTGTGTGTGTGTGTGGGGGGGGGGGGGGTGTTAGTTTGCTCAAACGTATGTGTTATTTTGTTTGGAAAGTTTTGTTGGTGGGAAACAAATTCATCCGTTTGTGTCCATTAAATTTCATTTGTAAAATGAACGAAAACAATTTCTTTCATTTATTAGTTCTCTTGTCTAGGCAGCCTCGTCTTACTTGAATTCATTCGTTATACTTAGTTTTAAATGTACTTATTTTTAGATCAGGTATGCGGGGATATTTCAATAGCTCGCCCCCACTCCTGTCCCAGCGTATTGAATATTCAAATAATAATGCCGCTACGATTGCATAAATGTACGGTCTCCGTTATCCCTGGATGCCACTGACACTTCCAAGGCGGAATCTTTGTTGTCAACCCATCTTTATGTCTTATTGCCACTGTTGTCAAGCTGCTGTTGAATTTTAGCTCTTTTTGGAGTGGCTGTGTTCTTTGGATGCTACACTCACTGTTGACCCTGTTGGACGTTTTTTTTAGTATGCCTTATGTACGCACGCACATGGTGGGCAGAGTCACTCGAGTCACTTAAACATTGACCAACATCAATGTAATTGCCCAAATATAGCAGATGGGCAGATATTTTCTAATTGGTTTTTTAATTGAATGGAGGGATTTCATTGGCTCATGGATGGATTTCATTGGCTTATATAGTATATTTACCTGTAACGTATTCGGCCTAAAACGTTCCCACGTCTGGTTAAAACGTAACCCTAGTTAGATCGTACCCAGAGTCAAATCATTGTTGTACAGTGAAAATCAAAATGCTCACACAATTTGCAACTTGGTTCACTTTTTTGTTGTTGTATTATTCTTCAGTAAATTTGAATACTGGTGTTGGTCTGCGCAAACATAATTTTAAAGAATATTTATCATTTTATACCAGGCGTACAGCTATAACACAATACAAAACCAGCTACACGGTTTTATAGCTTTCTCCAATATGTATCCTAAACAGTTATCTCTTTTGAAAAATATAATACGAACTAAACCTTTATCTCACTTTTGTTTCAGGTCGAGTTGGTGCACATATTACGTATATTAAGACAATAGCTTTTGAAAGCCACCTAAATACTTGTCACTGGAAAAAAGTGTTTACACTTGCCTCTCAAGGAATTGCCAGATGCATTAATTTGAGCGAATTTTGCCAACCCGTATATTTCTCACATCAAACTTTGAGATATTGCATGAAAAGGAGTCGTGTCCATAAGGTATTTGTTTCAAGTTATTTCATAAATACTTTTTTATATGCGGAATGTAGTTAGCGGGCAAGAAATTGACTTCATTATACATGATGCATATAACATAATACGTATTTGACCTTTATGATCTGGCGTCTTGACGAGGTGAGTATTTGTATCAATTAATTATAAAGGGACACACAGCAATTTTGATTGCTTTTAAAACTCAAGGCGTCCCGTGAGTATTTCTGCGCAATTTGCATTTGTTTTCATTATTACTAATACATATAGGAATTGTATAATAAAGAAGAAAAGTTGAAAACTGAAAACGTTATTTAATGATATACAAGCAGGTTCAAAGTCCAAATGATGCTGTATTTGATAAATCGTGATGCACATTTAATGTTTGATGAAAACGTCCATATTGTGCATCCGTTTAAATCCATCCATACGTACGAGAGTTATGGAGCAGACACACACACAAATTGTAACTTACGAGTGGACGGACGTTTTGTCAACGCCGAATCTACATCCCTCCAACTTTGTCGGAGAACATTAAAATGAATCGCCGATATGATTTGCTTTCGAGGAAAAAATGGTATAGATTTACAACAGCCAACATGAAAATAGCGCTCTTTTCTATTCGAGTTGATGACACTCGTAGATTTCTAATAAATTGAACTAATCAAATAACCAATATGAAATTGGTTTTGACGGAAAATTAACAAAAAGTTGTAAAATATGACCTTGCATTTTAAGATCCATTCGTGAGTTCTATCAATGTTCGATGTACTCGTGAAACCTATCATTTTCATAAACTATCGGTAAATCGTTGAGAAAAGTTTGTCCTGTTTTCTGGAATATTTTATCCGAATTAACTGCCAATTTCAGTGTAAATTATCATTTGTGCTTCCGCACAATTCTTATTTCCCGACCGTATACTCGAAATTATTAAATACATTTTATCTTTTACAATCCCTCAATATAAACTACTAGCAACTTACTGAGTTATGTTATTTTGACAGACACTACCATTTCCTTTGACTGTCAATATCCATATTGCTAGGATTGTCACCTGCGGTGTACATTCGAACTAGTTTCCTGTAATGCAGTCTAACTACCATTATAACGGTTATTACATAAGTTTGTGCTATTTTAACTTTAATAAATATACATTAACCTCTGTGAGACTTCTGTGCGACAAATCTACAATTCCACATTCAATATCCACGCCACGCCACATACCAGTGTGATTCGCCACCTAGCTGCAAAATATATAATACAAAAAAGTAGTTATCACTTCTGTTTGTCCCTCTGTCCGCTTGCCCGTCCGCCTGTTCGCTGTTCGCGGACACGTTCACTTCATTGGGTGGTAGGAGGAATGGTTAATGGTAAAATAATTCAATGCAATTTACTTCGTTAACACCTTATTGGAAAAATAATTCATAGGCAAAAGTATATACATGTATGCTCGTCTGGGAAAGGTAAACAGTAACAATATGTATAAAACGATTTATTTCTTCAAACTTAGGCTGGGTCTTCAAAAGTTTATTCTCTTGTTTTGCTCTGGCTTCTCCCAAGTCATTGAGTACCTTCTTTGTAGCTTTCTAGGCTATTGTTGTTTTGTAATTATATACACCAGCACCTTTGTGTTCTACTTATATTGCCTAATAATGCTGCATTATTGGTTACAGAATAGTTCATGACGATTTTATTATTTACACTGTCCCGTTTTATTGGGATGACAGTAGGGTAAGTGTGGGTTTTGGTGCACCCTAGAACATGGTTTAACACCCAGCGGCCTTTTTTGCCATTGACCGTTCCAAGGTGGTATTCGCCCTATTGTCAACCCGTTTTGTGTTTGTGACGTCATATTCATTTATTATTTATTAACATTGCCATTCATGTTTGTATTTTTGCGCATTTGGGGTTTACTGTGTTCTGTAAAATCTGCATTTCCTGTTCGACTTTTATACTTATTTTTATTATAATAGTATCAATACAATAATTATTATTGGTAGTAATATTATTGTTATATAACTATTGTAATTAGTATTAACTGCTGATTAAAGGAAAATAAACCAGAACGTTTTTAAAATCGTAAGATAATAAAAATAAAAATATCCATCTGCATATCTTTTGCTAGTTTATTATATTAATTATAAAAAATAATATTTCAGTGCATCATGATATGTCTATGTTCTCAAACGGTGGTGTAACTCTAGAATCACCGTCACTGGATAACCTAAACGTACAATAAAGTACACTTTCGTAGACAACAGAGCCCGTCACATTTATGTTAGTTCTGTCATGTCTGTTAGTAATAAGTACTGAAACGGAGATTGCGTTGAGTGTTCATGAGAGGATAGACGTCAGGAGCGGCTAGATGTTAGATGCAAAACCTCTCACCCTTCCTAACATCGGATTAAGCGGTTATATATTTGATGTAACACCCCTTACGCTTCCTACTGCCGGCTTAAGTGGTTAGATGTTAGATGCAAAACGCTCAAACTTCCTAGCACAGGATTAAGGGTACATGTTAGATGCAATACCTCTTACGCTTTCTAGCACCTCCATTATTTTCTCAATGAACAAAAAGTTCAAATTCAGTAGTAATTATTATTTCAGTTGTAACACATACTTTACTCTACGAACACAAATGGACCATTTTTATTAATTACTATTACTTCTGATCAGTTGTTACACATACCTTTCTCGATGAACACAAACGGACCATTCAGTAATAAATATTACTTCTACTTCAGTTGTTACACATTCTTTGCTTCACGAACACTAACGGATCATTCATCCATTCATTAACTTCAGTATTTACACATTCTTTGCTCAAGGAACACAAACGCACCATTCATTACTAACATCATTTGTTACTAATACTCGATACACATACATCGACCTTACGCGATAAACACAAACTGGCCATTCAGTAATAACTACCACTTCAGTTGTTACACATATGTGCTTGACGAACACAAACGCACCATTTAGTAACAAACATTACTTCAGTTGTTACACATACTTTTCTTGATAAACACAAACGGACCATTCCGTAATAACTATTCCGTCAGTTGTTACACATACTTTTCTCGATTATTTCATACTGACCATTCCGTAATAACTAATACTTCAGTTGTTACATATACTTTTCTCGATAAACACAAACGGACCGTTCAGTAATAACTATTACTTCAGTTGTTACACATCTTTTCTATTTTTAGTAACGATGGCCATATTTGTTGACGGATAGGTACGATTTTTAAACATTTGAGAGAAGACCACGCAAGGATACTCAGCAATTTCAGAGGAGATTTTGTTTGACAGAGAACTCGCCATTCCATAAGCTCTGCTGTCCTTTGGCAATCGCACCTAAAGCCGAGTGTCCCTGGATAAAGAACAGCTCTTATATCCGTGTCAATGGAAAACGTCTTAAACTTCAAGGCCGATGGTTCAAATTTAACACTTATTTACTTGCTAAATGCAAGTAGATTTGTGCAGAGTGCAAGTAGAAAATATTAGCACTTGCTGATTTTTTTGAGTATTAAAGAAACCCATTACATCTCAGTCTACATTTATTCACTGAATATATTTGTCTAACTTAGTTAAGTAGGTGGGGATAAGTAAGTATTACATTCCTGCATCTAGCTGAAAGTGAAAATGACATTATTTACATGTATAGAAATCCTTCTAAAATGAATCGAGGTATTTGATTAATATTGAAAATAGAAAACCTTTTCAATTGTTTTTTTAACAGTTGGCTAAAAGTAATAAATTTGATCCCCGAGGCCCTAAACTTCATAAAACATAAAACACTCTATAACGGAATCCTTTAGTAGCAATGCATATAACAATAGAATAGTGAAGCAGGCTCGGGTTTACTGAGTTCATTTATAAAAAGATTTAAATGTAAGCTACAAAACCTTTTAAGCAACCAACTACCGGCTTAAGCGGTATTCTACGTCAAAGTCACAATTAAGAACATCTACATTTACACAACGTTTAACTTGCATTTGTAGACACAACTATTTCCTTATTATTTTCATAGCACTGCTTCTGTACCGATACACTTTTGATCGATTGTGTTTTAATGACAGCGTTTTGGAAGAAGAGAGCGTAGTATGAATTGAATGTTGTTTAACGGCTCATCAACACAGTATAGGTTATTTAGAGCCGCCCCGGAGGGAGGGGAAGGATACATAGAAATCCGGGAACCGTGCCCTACTCTTATTATCGAATAGATTCCTATGGTTCTATAACGTGCTTGGAGGATATACCGATACACGGGACCGCCCGGTTTACGTCCCCATCCGACGGACGAAGCTAAGGGAAGTGTCTTGCCCAAGAACACACCGACGAAACTCAGTGGCACCACGGAGGATTGAACCCGGGGCCTCCGGTTACAAATCCGCCGCGCTTCCGACTGCGCCACGCCAGCCCTCAAGAGAGTGATGTCTATGGCAGTATATAAGTTGTCTCTGTAAATATAGTGGGCGTATTATTGTAATGTAATATCAGGCTGATTTTGTCCGATTCTGACAGCGTGACTTTTCAAAATCACGACAGATTTGAACACAATAAGACAATTTTAGAAAAAGAAGGATAAAAATATCGGGAAAGCAGCATTCAAGGACGACAGTCAACCACAAAACACAAAAACAAACACGCAAACAGACATACGAAAAGGCAAAAGTAATAAAAAATGCAAACGACATCACAAACACAAAAGGGTTGACAATAGGGATACCGCCTTGGAACGGTCAGTGGAAAAGTAGGCCACTGGGGGTTTAAACCGGTTCTAGGGTGCACCAAACCTCACACTTACCCTACTGTCAACCCATTTAAACAGGACAGTGCAAATAAAGAAATCCCTGCCATGATTAAATCTCTAACCAACAAGGCAGCATCAATAGGCAATATAAGTAAAACACAAATATGCTCGTATAAATATAATACAAAAAAACAATAGCCTAGAAAGCCACAATGAAGATACTCAATGACTTGGCAGAAGCCAGAGCAACAAGAGAATAAACCATTAAGGGCACGGAAGATTATAGACAAACATCAAACGCCACCGTCCCAATGGGCTTTAGGCAGGCGTCATCATAGGGTCCACAGCCTGTCCGGTCATCGTACAGTTAAAGAGGAAAACATAGTGGCGAACTGTAAAAGGGTCCACCACCAAGAGTGCAGTACGTTGCAAAATGATAGGGTCATAACCTCTTTTGATAAACTTTTTAACAAGTTTAACAAAGATAGTATGAAGGTGATCAGATCATGAATCTTACGAAGTTTATAAATCACATCACCATAGGAGACCATAAAAGCCTCTCTGCCGATTGTCATGTTTTTTTCTTTACATGATAAGGCACTAAAAAAGGGTTGAATCTTTAATTTATATTTTTAATAATCAATATCGTAGTGGTATTTAGGAATATAGAAATTATTTCATATTTCTGCCAATCAAACAATGTTTTGATATACTCTTTAAACAGCCTGGAGGAGAACTAGAAGATGTGTGGGTGTCAATACAAATACAAATAAAACCATCAACATCATCAGTTATTCAGTTTCATATTCAATGTGAATAAACTCTTGTTTCAGATTAATATCCAATATGCATATACACCTAATTAGTCAATAAAATAAAGAGGAAATTGGTTCTATAGAAACCACAGTCCACCAAAAACGCAATGG
This sequence comes from Cyrtodaria siliqua, assembly GCA_037043455.1. NCBI lineage: Eukaryota > Metazoa > Mollusca > Bivalvia > Adapedonta > Hiatellidae > Cyrtodaria > Cyrtodaria siliqua. Next base: position 63,333 of record JAWPHD010009332.1, on the reverse strand, counting down.
CACCGTATGTCCGCATTGTACCACAAACTAAATCAATGGATAAAGATAAATAGTCAATAAACAATGGAATACTCAACATACGGAGTGGTGAAGACAGGTTGAGCAACAGTTTCCTGTTTCGTACGGGAATTGCCTCTTGCCGGGGACTTTGTAATGCCCTTAACGTCCGCTGCACCTTCCATCTTCCCCGAGTTCAAATCTCCACCGAGTTTAAGTTAAGTATTTGTTTTTGTTTTCTTTGTTTCCGGACGGTTCAGTTGCATTGGTCACGAATCCACATATATTAGTCGAGTGCAACTCTATGCGAGATTCCAAAAAAGTCTACAGTTAAAACTTATATTGGATGCCTCTGGCCTGGACAAATACAGTTCATGAGTAAATTAATGTTTATCTTTTTTTGATGGTTTCGTGATGGCAATAAATCTACGAAGTATATGTTAACTTGTTAACCAATCCCAAAGTATACAGCAAAGGTCAGCGTTATTCGGGTCCAAATAATCCTAGCCGTTATTATACCGAATATGTTCCAAACAGGTAGAACAAACCATCTCTGCGAATATTCTTGTATGTTATGATGTTAAGATGCAAACATTTAATCATACTGGATACTTGAAGTTGAAGCAATAGGATATAATTGACGATTTTATCCAAGTAATTTATTTTTCCATTGTTTCACAATTTATTTCGTGATGGAATATCGGTCCATTTGGTGTCAGACTAGCCAAATAATGAATTGTATTTCTTGGAAATTACCACCCTTGTTCACTTGATTCTCGTTCGGAATCTGTCTTCCCGTGCTACGAATCAGTAGTGTTAGTTTTACTGGTCCTTTGTGACAAACGATCCCAATATAGGTGGCTTTGAAGTAGAATACCGCTTAAGCCGGTGCTAGTGGGCGTGAGAGGTGATGCTTCTTTCATTACTTCTCCTGAACAGACTCAATAAAACCGAGTCTGCTGCTTTATTCTATTAATTGTGTTTGTTGCTCCCAAAGGATCACCTTTATCAGTATTTATCAACATTCACACTAGCGTTGTGGCGGATCTAAAAAGTCTCCCCATGCTACGAATCAGTAGTGTTATTTTACTTTTCCTTTGGGACCAACGAACCCAATATAGGTGGCTTTGAAGTAGAATACCGCTTAAGCCTGTGCTAGGGGCCGTGAGAGGTGTTGATTCTTTCATTACTTCTCATGAACAGACTCAATAAAACCGAGTCTGCTGCTTTATTCTCTTAATTGTGTTTGTTGCTCCCAAAGGATCACCTTTATCAGTTTTTAATTATATCTGAGATTGCAAACATATTTCTTTAGTTAGATAATTGTCAAGTAGAATACACGGAACAAAACTATCGTCGTTTTGGTTCACCTAATAGTATACACTCTTGAAAGATAAAATCAGGTCATGTTATTTTCATATATTATACCATTTTGTGTCTAACTCCTCGAACCATGAAATAATGCTATTACTATTAAGAATTAATATATCAGGCATGCTGTTAAGAACTTTCAATACTATTGTTTTAACCGGTATTAAACATATGGGTTTGTGATTGTAAAAACGATATTTAGAAGGTTGTCGATATATGTAACCGGGTTCAACTTGGTGTCGTTGTGTTTGCTTTATGTTTAGAAACAGCCAAATATTTATAATTATTCATTCGTCCAAATATTCATGACTTTTTGTTGTCGGTTACGTTTAATTGAATTACAAGGAGTTTTTCAATAACATCAACAACATAGTAAAGAATATGTTATTGGTTCCAACTCAAGAAACCGATCCTTTTTAGCAATTGACAAACGGTTGTTTTGGACAAAACAAACACAGCGATAAAAATCGAATAGGAATAGTAGCATTCAAGGACGACAATCAAACACACACAGAACAAAAAAGTAATCACAATCACAAATGGATTGACAATAATGCTACCGCCTTGGAACGGTCAGTGGCAAAAGGTCGCTGTTTTCTTCACGCAGGTTAATTCCCTTTAACCCTGTATCCATTTTACATGTAATTGTTTTGATCGTTCTTTGAAACTCAGATCAGAAATAGTATTATTTATGCTTTTCAGTATACTTGTATGACACTGTAAATGAATACAAAATGTTTAGGGTATTTGTGTATTTGAACTTTTGATACTTATTCCAGAGTCCTATGAAAACCCTGGAGCAAATTATAAAGAAATTCCCAAAATTTTATTGCATTTTATTGAAAAAGAAAAATAGGTATTTGAAAAAATGTACCTCTTTGCCCCCACCACCACCATCACCCACATACACACACACACACAGACAGTCACACACACACACACCTACACATCCCCACTCCCACCCCACCTCAGCACACCTCTAAGGTAGAAACACCGAAATTGTTTGATATGCTTTGTATTTTCAGAGGAGTATACTTGTATATTAGCCATGTTTGGAAAAAAAATAGAAAAATGACACTGCAATTAATTTTTATAATATGTTCCTTATGACGCCCCTTACAAACTCCACCCTCCCCACAACCACCCACCACCCCTACCACCCCACACACAAATACATACAGGAGAAAAACATGTTATTATACACTGTAATCCCTTCATCAAAATGTTCCTTTGAGACATAATTAAAAAATATAATAGACCCTCTGTTACCCTGAAAAGCACAATAGCAGAAGCCAAAGCAACACGAGAACAAACGTTAAGGGTACGGCAAGACAATATTAAAGACAAACATCATACATCGTACTCAATGGCAGAAGCCAAAGCATCACGAGAACAAACCGTTAAGGGTATGGCAAGACCATATTAAAGACTACCGTCGTAAAACGGATTTAGGTAGACGTCATCATAGGGTCCACAATCTGTCCGGTCGTCGCACAAAGAGGAAAGCATAGTGGCTAACTGTAAATGGGTCAACCACTAAACATGCAGTACGTTGCTAAATGATAGGGTCATACATAACTTCTTTTGATAAACATTTTAACAAGTTTAATAAAGATTGTATGAAAGCGATTATGACCTAAGATCCTACGAAGTTTGTAAATCACATCACTGTAGAAGTCAGGTTGTGATAGTCCTTATCGCAGAAGAGTTCTTAAATTAGTTTCATATTTTAAAAGTTGATCAGAGTTACAATAACAAATGTTTGCAAAGGTTTTTCGAAGTTTATGGTAACGGTAGCCCTGATGGAGTAGCTTTTTGATTATATACTTATTACGAATATTAAACTCCTCAACAAGAATACAAGCCCTAGAGAAACGAATAAGTAGAGAAACATAGACCCCATAAGAAGTTTATCCCCATCTAAATGGGGATAAATATCAAAATTAAAATCATCTCTCTTGTTATAGATTTTACTAATTATTTCGCTATTTTTAATAGAGTGGTGTAAATTAGGAAAAGAAGCAACAGTATCAGAAATGTTACCTGTGTTGAGCTGAATTTCCTTAGGATAGATATTATGAACCATAGTAGAAAAGAAAGGATTGTCAATGTTCAATACGTCATCCAAATATCGAGAGGTGTCATCAAAGGTTTCATTTATATCTGCTTGAGTATCGGATGAAAGACATATCATGAAATCTCTTTCATAAGCATTACAACAACAAATCTGCGACAAGAGGTGCACAGTTCGTACACATAGGAATACCAACAATTTGTCAATAAACGGTAGTTCCATGCCTGTCGGAAATATTCCCTTACAGGAAAATGAGTGCTTCACAATTTCTTGGCAAATCCTCATTGTGTAATTGTCTAAACTACCGTTAATGAAAAACGGTTTGGTATTATTACAGGCCAAAACTGTATTTTTTTCTCTAGCGGGAGATTGTTGAAAAAGAGAAAGATTAAAGTTGTGTTCTAAAGCATGTGTATTTGTTTAAATGATTAAACATGTCACTTCGTATTCACTGTATTTTAATGTGAACAGAATAGTGTTAGCCAAATGATCCGTTAAAAATGGTTGATGGAAAACTAACCTGGTTGTCCCCTATAAATCGTAACACGTTGGCACGACTGAATAAATAGATGATTGGAACTTCTCATTTTGTCGAACTGTAATTATTTCGTATTATATATGTTATTGATCCTTGTAATTTTTTAAAATAGCAATATTATTTCTAATAATATAATGTAGTGTACGTACTAATATATTGTGAAACGTGCATTTAGTGCGAAGAGGTCTCTCAGTAGTTTTATTTTTACTGATCCTTTGGGATTATAAGAATCCATCATGAGTATCCATGTGAGATAGAGAAATCTCACCCGAGGGTCAGAATTGTAACCAGGGACGAGGCTCTGCCGAGTGCCTGGTTGCAATTCTGATCCCGAGGGTGAGATTTCCCTATCTCACATGGATCACTCATGATGGATTATTTTTCTCCCATTATGTGTTTATTAACGGCATAAATTAATGACTTTGCTGATTTAACGCCAGAATAAGGCGACGTCGACGTAACGTCATGACGTCATAAGTCACATGTCATGTAAGATAGAGTTATCTCACATGAGGGAAATGCCTATCTCACATGAGCAGAAATGGGAGAAAAATGAGTCCAATATAGATGGATCTGAAGTAGAATACCTTAAGTCGGTGCTGGAGTCGTGAGCAGGTTCCTTATTACATTATCTCTTATGAACAGACTCAATGAAACCGATTCTGCTACTTTATCTCTTGGTTGTGTTTGTTGCTTGTCCCTTATCAGTATTTATTGAATAATCAAATGAAATACATCATTTTACAGGATTGCACAGTATAGTTTCTATTCGAACTTGCTGTCACTTTGCTTTTAGTTTGGCCTCCCGCGCTATTTAATTTTGCACAAACGAACCTACTAAGCTGATATGTGTTTGATGGGACATGGAATGTATTGACATAATTATGACACAAATATTACGATATTTATATAAACAATCCATAATGGTGTTAATGTCAGAGAGAAGTTATGTCATATTGACGTATAAGCAGCGTACTATGTTGATTTATGAATAATGAATTGTCATTCTTAAACAGTCTTTAAAATAACAATATTAGATAGCGTACTTTATATAGTATACCTGTTTATAGTACAAGGATGTTCATTCATGAAAAGGGGATAGCCAGGACTTGCAATTATTCTGAAAATTGCAATACTTAAGAATTCCTTCCTTTGAAGACCTACAACTCGGACTATTCCATAAAGTGATGCAATTTCAGATTCCATATCAGACATTCACGAACATACGAAAAGGGTAGATGTGCATGCTAAACCTTTTTATACGCCTGTAATTCAAGTTCTCTACAGATTATAGATATAACCTTTATATATATATATATAACGCAGTCAAAACTCATAACGCTATGGGGTAAAATATATGCGGAGATGATGCGATTGCATTACATGTTCACTACTTGGCAAACAAACTGATTACGTAGAATATGCTTCGGACACGCAAGTAAAGACCAGATCATTTCTGATACCATGACAGACCAACAACTCACTACAATTCTTAAAATAATAGCATTTGAGGTAACATGAATGGAATTTAAAAAAAGTTGGTTGTAATCTCCCAGCTGTTCTCTTGAGAACAAAGATCTATAATCAACATTGCACTACGTGACCCCGTAAGCGTTAGCTCCAGTGATAAGAACCGGTCTTCCAAAACCATGGTAAAAACGGCAATCGGAATACCTCGCCTATTAGTCTAGTTCAAATTTTGTTTTTTTCCCCTTCTCTTCACTACGGTAATTAATCTGCTCCCCATATGTGCGGAAATATGCGCATGCAGCTATTATAAGATGCAAAACATCCCACAAAGCACGTCTCCTATTCTTCAACTATTGGCTTTTTATAACTTAAAATTTACAGAAAAAAGCTCTAGAACGAAGCTTTTATGAAAGCTAAAACTTGTGTGTATCAGGTGAAGGTCGGGAATTCTAACGCCAGGTATAATAGTTATTATCGGAACCGAGACTCTGCTGATTCGATTAAAGCATTCGATTTTATTCTTACCGATATTAAATGATTGTAAACTCAAACTATACTAGTATGACCGAAAACAAAACACAAACAAACTTAAACTGTGCATAGCGAATCATAAAATGGTCATGAAATATACATCATTATTTGAAAACCTAATAATACTCTACAGTTCGCCTTTAACGACTTGACTTGGAACGAGTTGACTTCTTTCCACTTATTTAATAAACTCATCTATATATTTAACATGAAGTGTGATAGAAATAATATTGTCAGCCTCACTGTAAGTGGTAACAGATGCTTGAAAGATACATCTAAACTAAATCTAATGAATCAGAGAAATATACTGAAAGGAAAAAGAAACTTGAAACGGGAATTTTCGCTATATATTGTACGTACAATATGCTGCTATTAATCGAATGGTACATGGCTACGTAAGATCTTTCCTTTCGTAAAAAAAGACTAAAACAACGCATAACACAGCAAACAGTATTACTGCAAATATTCATTATTGACAGGGTACGCGTTTGGCTCAAGCATGAGAGCAAACTTAGGATGCACAATTTTGCAAACTCTTTACGTTAAATACCATTTCTCAATTTTTCAGAGAGGAACTTCAACATTTATAAATTTCTTGTTACAACGTGTACTGTGATTAAAACGTCTACAGCATCACAGTTGTGTCCTTTTTTTAACTAATTGCATCTTTTGTTTTTACAAAACATCTTGAGATTTGCTTGAAAATATATACAATATATAGAGGAAGTTCCCGTGTCGCGTTTCTTTTTCTTTCAGTATAGTTCAAGAAGGATACAGTTAAGTAGATTGATTGAAATAAAGGCAGAGAGTAACAGTTGGCAAAATATATTCAATGTCTGAGTGTGACCAATATAATCTGCTCTGATTTTATAACAGGCTTTTGAATCTATATTGTTTATTCATGAATAAATGGTGACTGACTTCAAACCGGACTGTAAGTTATAGTGCAAATGTAATTTTTATAAGAAATTATAAATAGAAAAGATTCAACGTATTGTTTTCAAACGTAGCTTCTACTGGTAATAAAACATGAGCCTTCAGAAACTAGCGCGACTCCGCTATAACATGTTTTTAGATAAGGAACAAAGTAAATATGACAAACAAACGAGGAGATAATAGTATATGACTTGGTGGTACAAATACTCGTATATCTTCGAAGTCAAAAGAGATAAACAATTGAAGTTGGCATCCAAATGTTTGTATGCCAACAATATCAGAACTTTAACTTATTCTAGAAGATCGTTTCTATTAAATAGTGAGTGACAAACTTCAGATAGGTTTTTCGTTTTATAGTTGTACATGTTGTAGATAGTTTATGCAGCAGACAGAAGCTACCTTAACGAAGTTTCCAAGAAATGTGTCAAGGTACGGTTGAGACCTAAGCATTCGAGTATATCGCAATTTATGTGATTCAAGTCATATAATAAATAGGAAACACCGATGGAAGTGAGAAAGTGTTGATTCTTACGGATGGCGGGAGGTGTACAGTACTGGTTCTACCCAGGAAAAGTGGGTGGTCTGCCTTCACCGCGAAAAAAACCCATCGACCCTCATATATAACCTTACATGTGTTGACGATGACGTAAAACACCAATCAAACAAACAAACAAACAAACAAAAATAAACATACTTCATACGATCTTTATTAAACGTGTAACTAAAGACAGTTTATAAAATGAGGTTATAGGTGACCCCATCATTTTACAATGCCATGCATGTTTAGTGGTGTATCCATTTATAGTTCGCCACTATGATTATCTCTTTGATTGTGTAATGACCAGACAGAGTGTGCAGGATATGACAACGTCTACCTAATTCCTGAAAGAAATGGTAACGTTTACTGTGTGAGTTGTTTTTCCTTTTATGGTTTAATCTCTTGTTGCCCTGGCCTCTACAAAGTCATTGAGTACCTTCATTCTAGGCTTCTATTTGTATATGCGTATATACATGATCGCCATTTTGTTATACGTGTACTGCACATTAATGTTGACTATTTTGATAAATGATCATCTTTTTGTTATGCTATCTAGTTTGTTAGAGGGTATACTCCCTCGTGGATTACTTTGTTCATTCGGATGTGGCCATTGACCGTTCCAAAGCGGTAGCCTGTTGTTAACCATTTTATGTTTGTGATATCACATACCTTGTCCAATATGTATCCTTGTAATTGTTGTTTGTTTTTATTTGTCTTTGGTTGTCTGTGGTCCTTGAAGTCTGCATTTCCTGTTGCACCTTCATATCTGCTACTGTATGCCTTGTTTTGTCACCGTTTATCTTATTAATTTAACTAATATAGTTCATTCAGTTTTCGAATGAAAAATAGTGATGGGCAAAAGACGAATAATATTTCCGGAAATAAATCATTTTTTCGAACACCATACAATAAGTTATCATTTGAAGAGTGGGGATAAGGGGTTTTCACCGTGTAGTGAATGTCATTTGGTTATTTCTTATAGCCCGTAAAAAACTTATCCACAAATGTGTCTTACTTGCTAGGTTTTGCAATTACAAGAACAATTTTGTTATTTCAAAATTATCTATAACATCGATTCGTGTACACTTTTAAAAAAAAAAACACATTCTTAATTATTTTAGTCAGCAATTATGGTACCGAATCCATTCATTCAAAGCTACAATGATTAACTCGGTATATAAGACCACATAACAGATGTCCTCCAAGGCTACAGTGATTAAATACGGTCTGCAAGAACACGTGAATACGCATATCCTAATTGTGCTAACAAATTAATTCCCCTTATTCCAAAGCTAGTGGATGACTACTTTTATGACAGTTGACTTCTATGTGCGGTGTCTGGCTGGCTGGCGGAACGTCGTTGGTTCTAAACAGGTGCCCGCCCGTGCACGAAAATTGTCCGGAGGGGCACCTAGTGTCTTCCTCCACAAGTGGAAGCGGGAAAGTCGCCATATGACCTTAGCTGTTGGTGCGACTATAAATCTAATTCAATGCTGTTATAACTTAAGAAATTGTTATACAGATGTATCACCTCGTGTCATTAAGAAGCTCTCCAATCGCATACAATGGAGTTATTATATCCCTGTGAATAAATATATAGGTTTATTTACATTTACATTGATGCACGCATGAACTCATGGCCAATATGTTAGGTACACGCCAATAAACCAAAATCTTACGAAAATAGCGCTGACTAATTCAAGAATGGTTATTGACAAAGTAGTGTCATTTAAAAAACTTTTACTAAATCAATAATTAATAAACAAATATAACCAATTTGCTGGTGAATGTTACTCAAAGGAAATAATAATTGATGTGTGTTCATTCAATTAAATGCGGTTATCAATCTCAATTTTAAAAAATAGGTGTAAAATGGACCCATTCATAATTATTAGTACTGCATATGTATACTGAGTGCTTACTGTCCAAATATTCGACTCGTTCAGCTGTACTGCAATTATTATAATTTCAGAGTGTTGAGGTTAGAATTAAGCTAACATAATGACTCGGTTTTAAACTGTAATGTTATTGAATGTTTACATCCAAAAGATTTGTTCATTTGTTCCTTTTTGTTACGCGAATTAATCTAATTTGAATTAACTCATTGGAATATTTTGAAAGCTAGAGATGCTCTAATATACTACTAAGTATGTTGTATGTGGCTTGCTTACCTTCAAATCACTCATAATTTATGATTTTACTAAAAGTACACTTATTTTGTATCCGGACTCTACAGAAATCATCAATGATTGTCAGGAATTGTTAGGAGCAGGGTGGCAAAACTATATCTAAACATCCCTAGAGTCAGGATCAAAGTAGACGCCAACATATGGTACACAATCCGTCTGATCATCGCACACGCATAAGTTTGACATAAAAAAATATATTGAAGTACGAAGTATCTTCAAAGTTTCACTAGCTGTTGAATGACAGTACTGACCGAAACATATGTATAGCTCGAACTTTCGAAAAATAAGGGAGCTTGCCTTTTCACTTAAGTTGGAGTTGGCGTACTCCTCGCGTTACAGTTTCGGTGAAAGTTGTATCCACTTTTCAGTATTTGCACACTAGCGTTTGTTTAGTGCTGTGTGTCGACCGTAAAAAGTCACCCCGACTACACATCAATAGTGTTATTAGTTACTGTTTTTTTGGGGATAATCAAGCTCTATCGTAGTGGTTTTAAAGCAGAATATCGCTTAAGCCGGTGCTAGGAGGCATGAGAGGTGTTGTTGCACTTTTCATTACCTCTCATGAACAGATTCAATACAACCGAGTCTGCTAATTTTATCTCTTGCTTGTGTTTGTTGCTTCTAAGAGATCCCCTTTTCAGTATTTATTTTAATTAAAAATATCACGTATGTGTTCGGCATTACAAATCCACATGGAAGAGATAAATTCCACAACTTCAGCTTTTAAGTTGACAAAAATATACCCATTTTCATACTTCGACAAATTTATTACACTTGTTCGTGCACTTTGGTTATAACGTTCCAATCACCAAAATTAAGCAACAATTACTTTGCAGAATACACAGCAACAAGGGAATAAACAATTTAACGACTGAAAATAAACATTTAACGCAACCATCCCATTATGCATGTCGGTGGATTTATTGTTCCTGTTTGATTAGATTCGTTGTCTTCTGTCAATAACGTTTGAAAGACTTGATGGATTAAAAATTTATTTAATAATTTTATTTTGCACACTATATGCGAAGTTTGACATTGCCTTGCGTTTCGTTAAACCTGAACGAACGTTGATTATGGCTTATGTTTATGGCTCATGTTTGCTACATAATTATTTCCTACCGATAACGTTATAACCGGATGAACTGAAATCTAATTGTAGATAACAGCTTTGAAATGATTGCTTTGAAGTGGAACAATTTCGATCATTGTATTATTTAGCTATATTACATATACGATTGTATTCTTGCAAATATTTGCTTAAATAAAACATGCTTAAAAAGGACATTGCCACATTCAGTAAATAACGCCAGTAGTGTAGATGTGTCAATGGCCCTCTATTGATTCTAACTGAAATATATTTGTTATGATTCAGGCAAATCGTGACAATACTTGGAAATATCGAAACACGGACTACGTGATTTTCAACTTGCATTCATAGCCATTGCTTTTGCCGCCTCCTCATCGATCCGACGGATAACCTACATTCGTTCTCATAATTCGAGGCTTGAGCGGAAGCTAGCATATTTCACTACCGCTCATGAACAGTCTCAATCAAACCGAGACTGCAATATTTCGTATGTGTCGTGCTCGGCCGTTTCCAAAGGTCCATTATCATACTCTTTTCTTTTCTTTTCAAGTCGTACATGTATGCTGAACGTATTGGATGCTGAAAACAACTATAATGCAAATAAACATGTTGAAAAACTCTACTGTATGAGTTGTGGCCGAAAAAAGTTTCAAGCGAAATTTGTCAAGGTTGTCTCATCAAGGGAGGAACAAGATGTGGCGTCACGCGCACCTTCGCTTGACAACGACTATATTGTTATATTAGGCAAGTGAAAGTAACAAAACACCCCGGACATATTGCAACAGAATATTTTTTAATTGTTTCTAAAACAATATATAAATATATGATTAGAAAACAAGAATTGGACAAATTGGCTTCAGAAGAAAAACATTGCAGCGTATTTCGGAATTCGGATAATTGCGCTATCTGGTTAGTACTTCATTTACAATCATACCTGTTCACACTACAGTTACTTGCATTTGAAAAGTGTACCCTAAATTAATTCCTGTATGCATTTATACATATTTCTTTTTCGATTTATGTTTGGATGATTTTATAAGGTAGGTTGACGAGAAAACGATATGTATAAAAACTATTTTAGTATCAAAATGAGCAATTGTGTTTCGTCCTCAGTTTCGTACCTAGTTTTCTCACAATATTAATTAAACAAAAATGTTAGCGTACTTTGAGTCGGCACTTCACGGAATGTAAAGCACTTATTTAATCATATCAGAATACAGTCTTATATCTTCAAGTTCATGTTTTCCGCAGTTTCTTTATGATAGTACAGCTGTGATAGTAGATCTGTGTTAGTTTCGAAAATGAACATTTGTTCAATTTTCGAGGACAGTCTTGGCAATGGACAAAATACTCTTATTTTAGTGAAGAAATGGTGTGATTGTGTAAATAGAACAAGTATAGCTCGTGGAGACAAGTTATGTGTACAGCCTGTACAGTCACGTTCCTCGAAGTAAACGACGAACACATATCTTTAATGATTTAATACTTAAAATGGAAGAATTTCTAGTAGATTATGGTGTGGAACCGTATAGCTCTAAATACATGAAGAAACGTCTTCTATACCACTGAAATGATAGAATAATTATAACAGAAACAAACGGGAAATTTGATGTAGTTACTTTTAGAACTACTGCTTCCGTATTTTGCATCATCCGGAAACAATCTTTACACAAAATCAGTGTACATCTATCTACAGAATATGGATGCTCTAAAAATGATCATCCTAACGTGTATAGTCACTTTGAGCAAGGATATCTTGTTGTCAGAAGGAGTGATAGATACTGGGCGGGACTTTCAACAGATCTTGTTATAGAACAATGAATGAATGAATGGTGTTTTACGGCACGTCGACACATAAATATATCATATTGTCCGCAAAAACTAATGAAAGATTAAAAAATGAAGTAGTAATTACAAATCAATGTAACTATATAAAGATAAAACTATTTACAAATAAGGGATGATATGGTAGTAATATAAACTATATATGTAAATCAACAAATGCCCGTCAGGAAATCTAAAACAAGACTAAAATCTATAGTTTCAAATAACTTTCCTAGTAATAATATTGTAGTACCTTTGACGCATAGGATCAAAATCTACACATTCCAACAAGATGTGTTTGACTGTTAACGGTGCAAAGCAGGGTATACATTCTGGTAATTGCTCACCTTGTAATACATATGAATGAGTGTTAATAACGTGTATGCCCTATCCTGCACCGAGCTAGGAAGACTTATTCTCGACGAATGGGTCTATTAAAAGAACGTCATTGTCCGAGTAACGGTTTAATTGAATGGAGTTTATTGTTAACTGACAAATTCAGTCCAAACGGCTTGCCAAGATTTACGAATATATGTGTTAATACAACTTTTAAAGTCAGTGAGTGCATCCTAGACCTGGTTTATGTATTATCAAGTCCTTGTTTGCAGTACAGTGCGGACCTACGATGCCATTGCGTTCGGACGCTGTTGTTTTTATAGGATCCTATATCTCATTTTAACCCCCATGGGATTTTTTGCCACTGACCCAATGCGGCTGTCATATAATCAACCCTTTTATGTTGGTGATGTCATATCTTGCAGTGTATTCATCTGTGTAGTTGTTGGTTGTTTTCTGTGCGTGCTTGTGGTTGACTAGGATATTTATAACGGATATTTCGACAATAAAACACCTTTAAAAACATGTTTTTACTGAAAAATGCGATGACCTGTTTAAAATGACCTTAAAACTTATAATTTTACAATATGCGAACTTTTCAATCCGAAATTAATGTTTAATTTCATACCCCATCCAACCCCACTTTCACTTCTTGGAGAAGGGGTTGGATGGGGTATGAAGGTTAATACTTTGACCACGTAATGCTTACACACTGGTATTTATATAGTAATGCCAAAACATGACGATATAGTTAATGTTATAAGGACATTGCATACACAAAGCCTGGCTTGTTTCGACACCAGCTTAGCCCTTCAACACATTTATTTATTCATTTGAAGATTCACAGCGAGATGATTTACAGCCTTTGAAGTATGAGAAGCGGAAGTTTTAGGCGATCTTGCATTTCAGTTAAACACTTTTTCGTTTAATTGATTTTTGCTCAGATTGTTCAATTATTCAATGTTTAATTGACATACTTGCAAAAATCTCAAGAATGTTGGCATTGCAATATGAATTAAAATTTGTCAGCAAAACATAAACGAACTTTTCAATAATAAATACTTCATGCTGGAAATATGCACTCACGTGCCAGATAAATATCAGTTATTGCTATTTTTTTGGAAATATGTTTAAATGTACTATATCAACAAGGCACATAATACGATCTAGCGTTGTATTATGAAATATATTCGGCAAAAAAGTTTTGGACCAGGGTATATAAAGTCATATAAAAAAAACTAGTAGACAGAATTTAAGTATCTTTTTTAATTAACCAAGGTCTACCCTACGGTTAATTTGGTACCAGAATCATTAAATTCAAAACAAGATTTGATTTTAAAAAAATATCGCAAACACACCAAGGGTCTGTAAAAAATATTGCAAAGTTCATACAAAGTAACAGTTACGGACACATTCGAGTAACCAATAAAATGATTATTATTTTTTCACAAACTTTCATTGTTAACAATAATTATTGTTGATTATTGATCTATTGTGAATTATCAACTGAGATAATAAGGGTAATGGTCGAATGTCATGGTTCAGCGATCATTGTACGGGTTCGAACACTGCCATAGTCCAAAACCTTTTTTACAGAGTATAGTTATATATTTCCTCGCAAAATCATTACAAACAATAATGGAAAAATGACTAGAATATATTTTTTTTTTATATAGTATTGTTTTAAGTACAAGTATGATAATCACAGGTTCCTATTACGTCACTGCATCAATTTACTTTACATGTGTAGACAACATTACTTGGTCCTGCCTAAGCTATGGGAAAGCTTATATTACCAGGATTTTACAACGGATATTTCGGCAGTAAAACAAATTTAAAAACTTGTTTGACTGAAAAGAATGCAATAACCTGTTTAAAATTACTTATTAAATGTTTTATTTTTACGATATACAAACTTTTTAAGCCGAAATCAAGGTTTTATTTTATACCCCAGCCAACCCAATTTTTGCTTCATGAAGAAGGGGTTGGATGGGGTATGAAAGTTAATACTCCGATTACGAAATGATACGTTAATCTACATATATATATATTCCATTACATTATTGTACACAAGTATCTGCTTCTAACCTTTTTCAATACATAGATTGCCGGTTTTGTACTCTTCTTGATCTGTTGAACCCAGCTAACGCTCGTGTTTATTATAAACATTTAATTCAGGGGACAATTCAAGTACAAACGCTAACATATTTGGCGTCTTCTTAAAACGAGAGCTTTTATTCAAATTAGATTAAATTATATTAAATTAATTTGAAGAGTATATGTAGATATAAACGTTGAACGGAAAACGGAGCATTCACAGAACATAGTCAACCAAATACACGCACTAAAAAAACACAATAACAATGTTAATAGGAAGCAAGGCATGGGACATCCCAAACACGTACGGATTGACAATAGGCCGACCGCCTTGGAACGGTCAGTGGCAGAAAGGCCGCTGGGGTTTAAACCCGGTTCTAGGATGCACCAAACCTCACTCTTACCATATTGTCATCCCAATGCAACGGGTCAGTGTAAAGACAGATACCTCTGCCAGGTTTTATTCTCTAACAAACAAGGCAGTATTAATATGCAATACAAGTATAACACATAGATGATCCTGAACATATGAATATAGAAACCAAAAGCCTAGAAATCCACAGAGCAAGTACTCAGGGATTTCGCAGAAGCGAAAGCATCAGGAGAATAAACAATTAAGGGTACGACAAGACAATAATGAAGACAAGCATCAAACGCTGACGTTCTTTGAGGATTTAGGTAGACATCATCATAGATCCACAATCTGTCCGGTCATCGCACAATCAAACAGGAAAACATAGTGGCGAACTGTAAATGGATCAACCCCTAAAAAGGAAGGTGTTACAAAATGATATTATAATAGTCATAACCTCTTTTGAAACATGTTTTAACAGGTTTAATACAGTTTGAATATAAGCGATTATGACCAAGGATCTTACCTAATTTGTAAATCACATCACCATAGAAGTTCAATAAAGTGGCATAACTTCGTTTCTACCGAACTAATTGTAAGCGACAAGGACTACACAACCGGAATTCTATGGTAAGAGCCTTGGTCATGCTCATTTTCATACACTTTTTATTAAACTTGTAAGAAAAAAGATTATCAAAAGAGGTTACGAACAGCACTGCTTATTATGATTTCGTCTTGTGCACCCTAGAACCGGTTTAATTTTGCCACTGACAGTTCCAAGGCGGTAACCATATCGTCAACCCTTTTGTGTTTGTGATGTCGTTTGAATTTATTATTACTTTTGACTTCTTGTTTGTCTGTTTGCGTGTTTGTTTCTGTGTTTTGTGGTTGACTGTCACCCTTGAATGATACTTTCCCTGTAAAATCTTTTTATATATATTTCTTTGGTTGTGCAATGACCGGATAGACTGTGGACCCGATGATGATGTCCAAGAAAGACGGTATCGTTCGATGTTTATCTTCGATCATGTATTGTCATGTATTGTCGTACATTAACGGTGTATTAGCTTGTTGCTCTGGCTTTTGCCAAGTCCTCGAATTTATTGACGCTGTCCCATTTAATTGTGATGACAATTAGGTAGGAATGAGGTATGGTGCACCGTTAAATTCGGTAATTATAGATGTGTTGATAACCGCGTTTGATTAAATGTGCACACACTACATATTATTTCCTTTGAGTAATATTCATACATATAATTTTGTACTCATGATCTATTTTGTACACATAACAATAACAATCTTACCGTCAATGTGAATCCTACTGAGGGTAGCCTTGACATATCTTGCACTTGTCACATGCTGCAATCCGTTAGGAGCTAGTTAAAATTACAATCTATTAAAAACTGAGATTTACTTTATGGAGCAAAGGTCGAAAAGGTGCTAAAATCTTTTACCGCCTCATATCAGATATGAAGAGAACTAACTGACACTGGCTGCATGCAGGACAATACAACCAATTAATTATCGTTAAATAGCAAAACAGAATATACTCTAATATAAGGAAAGCCTATATGGATTTATGACAGGCATGCTACTGTCATTACAGAGCAGCACAAGCACTTAATAGTAATACAAACAGTTGACGTAAAGGCAAATTAGCACTTAATGCCTAACTGCAGTTTATAAAAACAAAAAGCACATCTAAGACACAGAACAATCAGATTAAATAAATAATACTAGAAAGACACAGCAATCAATTTGAAAGCAAATAATAATAAATTAAAATGACTACAAAAAAAACACATGATGAAAGTACAATTATAAATAAATCAGCTTAGCAATGAGTCTAACACCCTTTTTATGTCGAGAATGCCGAAAGGGGCATTACGTGTTACCCCTGTTTTCTGCAACAAATTAGTTTCCGCTCAGTAACTTTTGAAAGGTTCCATGATTGTAATTAATATTTGGTGTGTAGCTGTGTATTTATAAAATATAGGTCAAGTTCGATTTAGGTCAACATCGGTCAATTTCTGAAGGAGTTATGGCCCCTTTTCCGCACAACTCCGTCCGACAAATTGGATTTCGCTCAATAACTTTTAAAACGATCCATGTTTTGAATTCATATTTGGTGTGTCACTTTGTAATTATAAAATACAGGTCAAGTTCGATTTCGGTCAAAGTTGCTCATTTTATGCAGGAGCTGTGGCCCCTTTTCGACTTAATTGTCTACAACAAATTAGTTTTCGCTCAATAACTTTTGAAAGGGTCCATTTTGTAAATAATATTTGGTTTGTAGCTGTGTAATTATAAAATACAGGTCAAGTTCGATTTCGGTCAACGTTGGTCATTTTTTGCAGGAGTTGTGACCCCTTTTCAACTTAATTTTCTGCAACATGTTGGTTTCCGCTCAATAACTTTTGAAATGGTCCATGTTTGTAATTAATATTTGGTGTGTAGCTGTGTAATTATAAAATACAGGTAAAATTTGATTTCGGTCAACGTTGCTCATTTTATGCTTGAGTTGTGGCCCCTTTTCGACTTAATTTTCTGCAACAAATTGGTTTCCGCTCAATTACTTTTGAAAGAGTCCATGTTTGTAATTAATATTTAGTGTGTAGCTGTGTAATTATAAACTACAGGCCAAGTTCGATTTAGGTCAACATCGGTCAATTTTTGAAGGAGTTATGGCCCATTTTCCGCTCAATAACTTTTGAAACGGTCCATGTTTTGAATTCATATTTGGTGTGTCACTTTGTACTTATAAAATACCGGTCAAGTTCGATTTCGGTCAACGTTGGTCATTTTTTGCAGGAGTTGTGACCCCTTTTCGACTTAATTTTCTGCGACAAATTGGTTTCCGTTCAATAACTTTTGAAAGGGTCCATGTTTTGAATTCATGTTTGGTGAGTTTTTTAATTATATAATACAGGTCAAGTTCTATTTCCGCTCAATTTATCAATCGGTCAATGTATGCATGAGTTAGGGCCCCTTTTGTCATTATCTTGTACCTTATATTGTTTTGGCGAATTCATAGTTATAGTAACTTATACCGGGGGCATCCGTGTCCTATGGACACATTTCTAGTTTAAATAAGCTTTTAGATGTGCTTCTCCAGCCGCGTTGTTTATCAAATTATTGTTTACAAGGGGTGCAAGCTGCACATTTGCAATCTTTGCCATTCTACGAGGACATTAAAGTCGGAATTGATTGAAATGTGTACATTTTCTGAATTCCTCAATTAGTGAGTTCCACAGTACTGGAGCAGCATATCTAAATGGGTTTTCCCATACCTACTGGAGTTGATCTGAGGTACCTGTAAAATATTAGATTATCTAAAATTATAATTGCTTTCACGTTTTTTAAGTAAATTAGATAAAACAGGAGGTACCATACCATTTAAAAGTTTCTATGGCCATTATACGAGTACGTCTGATGTGAAGACTTGGCAATTTCACCTTAAGAAGAAGGTCATTGTAAGTACCAGTATAGTCATCATAAACAAATCTTAAAGCTCTTTCCTGAATTTTCTAATCTTCTATGTATTCCCCTCAGAGCAAAAGTGCCAGGACAGGGGGCAATAAATAAAATTTTACAAAATAAAAGTGTGAAAGATAGTTAGATTATTTAATTTATTTAATGTTTTTGTCCTATTCTTTAAAATATTTAATTTCTGGGCTGTCTTTTTACAAATATTGTATTTGAGTATATGTATATGTTCAAATACCGTCTTGTTGTCAATTAGTCCTCTTGAATTGACCAGCGCTGATCTTCATGATTTAGGTTTGTTGGCGTGTCCACATTGTCGATGAGTTCATGCGTGCAGCTATGTAAATAAGTATAACTTATATACTTATTTACACAGCTATAATTACTCCCAAGTATGTAATTGGAGAGTTTCTTATTGACAGGAATTGGTAACTCGGTATAACAATTACTTAAATGTGTACAGCGTATAAGTTCACAAGATCTTACTAGCTTTGGAAAAAGAAGAAATAATTTGTTAGCACAATTATGAAATAGTTATTCAAATGATAGTGTATGCCGAGCTCATTCGCTGTATTATGCAAGACCCTCACGTGTGCTTATATACCAAGTTGTATTGCTAAAGCTTGGCAGGAATATAATCATTGGCTAAAGGTACTATAAATGTCTTTCTGTTTTATATAAATGGACCTGAAAAGTTGTAAACGTTTTTGAAGATGATCCTTATCAATTGCAAAACCTAGTTAGCGGAGCCAAGAAATAGTCAACTGTCATCCCTATATGAGGTAGATCCCACCCATTAGCTCAAAATCATAACTGAATTGTGTATAAAAAGTTGATGCCAATTTCAGGAATGCATATTCATATATCATCACCGTTCGTCAGTCCAAATTAAGATAACCTAAGTGGTTAAAGACTAAACAATACGATATATTTATTTATCGAATCTTTGATCCATTGGTTTTTTACTGCCTGATCAAATGTTGTTTTTGGTACCTTGACCGTTCCAAGTCGGTAACTCTGTCTTCACCACTTTTTATGTTACGTATTGTCCTTTTCATTGACATTTTACATAATTATGCTCATATTTCGATATATGGTGCAGTGCGGAACTACGGTGCCATTGCGTTTGATTGCGATGGCAATAGGACCATTTTCTCATTTTTGATACAAATCTAGAAATTGCACTACGTTGACTAAAAAGGTATGAGGCTGACAAAAAATGGTATATAGTAGGACCATATCCGTGGTCCCTATTTATTATCTGAATTGTTCATATAACTTGCGCTGTGAAAGCGTAATTCAGAAAATGTATAAATATCATATTTCACTTGTTTAATGAATACTAAAATCAAGGACGAGTCATCGCGCGGTCCTTTCCGTTCATCTCGAATTCGTAACATTGAAAAAACGGATTGCAAAAATCTAATAGACAGTTCCGGTTGTTCTGTGTAGTACGGAAAAGACCGAACCAACTCAACATACGACTACATTTTTTAAAATCAGCTACATTACTAACTGTGCGTTATGTGGCAATGTTGGTGTTGTGTGATAAAAATAATCTCATACTCGTGCCTATTTATTTGAATTTATAAGACTCGCTCGACAAAATGTATATGATGCGTTCTCATATAATGATATCAGACTCGTTCAGTAAAATCTGTATTTAACAGCTCATATAAGATCCTCTTACTATTTTGCCACTAACTGTCTTGATTAACTATACTAAATTTAAAACACTTATCCGACTTCTTTACAGAGTACAGACACGACCATTTACTATATAACCATATGATACACTATATTATTATGTAACAGTAAAAACAAATATAAAAACATTGGACAGGGAAAGTAGCACAGAAACAAACACGCAAACAGACAAACAAGAAGGCAAAAGCAATAATAAATGCAAACGACACCACAAACACACAAGGGTTGACAATAGGGCTGCCGACTTGGAACGGTCAATGGCAAAGTAGGTCACTGGGGGTTTAAACCGGTTCTTGGGTACACCAAACCTCACACTTACCATACTGTCATCCCATTAAAACAGGACGGTGTAAATAAAGAATCCCCGCCATGATCTAATCTCTAACCAACAAGGCAGCAAATTTAGCCACCTAAATCTTAAACGTGACCCTGAAAATAACGTTCGACATAGTATATTTGTTTTTAAGTATATGGATGAATTCCCTAAAGATGGCTCAGATGTCTAAATATTTTCTTGAAAAGTTATTGTACTTTTGTGAGTATGGTCCATTTTTATACACAGTTAGCACTCAAAGTTATTGTACTTTTGTGAGTATGTCCTTTTTTTATACACAGTAAGCACTCAAAGTTTTGTGAGTATGGTCCATTTTTTTTATACACATTAAACTCATTTGGATATTTACAATGATGTCTGCTTCAGGTCCACGTTCAACAAGTAGCCTGTTCTAAGTATACAACACATTCGAGTCTTTTAAATCATATATATTCTAAGAGATCGCATGATAAATTACTTGATAACATAGAGTGTAGTCCGTTGAATAAATATAATATAAATTATTAATTGAAAATTGAATAATATAAATATATCAAATGCGCAACTGAGACTTACTATACATACAAAAGACACATGACAGTAGATGGACTAGAGACAGAGTTTATTCTCGCCGTGATGTATTGGACTCCTAGGCGAAAGTAGAATATAATTTGAGAGGTTAGCGACACATAACATTGCGGCAATTGTTGATATTAAAGTCAATGCAGTTGTCGTATGATACCGGCATTAAGTTGGTTCATATATCAAAAACATGATATAAAACCTCTCCATGTATAACTGTACAAAAACACATATTTTACGTTTAGCACTCTCTAACTTATGCAAATGATCTACTTGAATACATTTGAGATTTTAATTGTTGATGGTATTCAAGTGGCGTACGAACATTTGGATACCAACATCAAGTGTTAATCTCTTATGACTTAGGAGATACTATATATCTATAAGACCAAGTCACATGATCTTACGTGCTTATATTTTGCTATTTTTGTGGGGTTTTACAGTTTTTACTTTGTCCTCAAGTTTCACTCTATTAGAGTATCGCCTAAACTACTTGTTATAGATGAGTTGCGCTAGTTTTTGACAGCTGATCCTTTATTTCTTGTAGAGGTAGACATTTAAAAAACAACTTGATTTATTTCCATTTTGTACATTACCACTCTCTACGTAATCTAATTTCTATCAACCTAATTAACAGTATTCCTCGTGACCAATTTCTCTGATTAATGAATATAGATATAAAAATCGAACAGGAAAAGCTGCATTTAAGAATGACAGACAACCACAAACACACATAGAAATAAGAACACATTTAAAAAAGCATAAAAGGCCAAATAAGACATCACAAACACAAAAGGGTTAACAATAAGGCGACCGCCTTGGAACGGTCAGTGGCAAAAATGCCTCTGGGGGTTGTAACCAGGTTCTAGGGTGCACCAAACCTCACACTTACCCTACTGTCAACCCAATAAAACAGGACAGTGCAAGAAAAGAAATCCCCGCCATGAACTATTCTCTAACCCACAAGGCAGCATTAATAGGCAATATAATTAAACACAAAGATGCTCGTGTATATATAAATACAAAACAACAATAGCCTAGAAAGTCACAAAGAAAGTACTTGAAGTATGCAATGCATTGGCAGAAGCCAGAGCAACAAGAGAATAAACCATTGAGGGCACGACAAGACAAGACTGCAGACAAACATCCATTGGGACGTCATCATATGGTCCACATCTTGTCCGGTCATCGCACAATCAAAGAGGAAACCATAGTGGCGAACTGTAAATGGGTCCACCACCAAGTTTAGATAATATGTAACTTTCAAGTATGCGTTATAACCACCACTTGCAGCGAGGCATAGTTATTGCCAGTTCAATTTACTATGTCCAATAGATGAGTTTAGTAAATATATGTAAACAAGTCAGTTCGTTCCAATGTCAAGTCGCCCGAGGTAAAATATAGGATAATACAGTATTACTTTGTTTTAAAATATTTATGTAGATGACGTGTTTATGATTCGCTGTGTATAGTATGACATTCACGACGTTTACATTTTGTATTGATTAGGAATAAAATAGAATGTTTGTCACATAACATGGCCTATGGGTGTGTTATAAAGCCATGACATATTTCTTGTAATACACTATTGTATTACAGATGCAAATGAGGACCGAACCACTGTTTGTGTACAGTAAAACATTTGATCCCAATTTGCGTGGTATATCATGCGATACGTTCAGAAACTTTACAGATTTATCCTTATTTGAAATCTTATTTTTTAAAATGCATGTAAGTAACGTTAAAGGTTTTTTAAGGTGTCGCATTATTCGTGGGACGAATGCGTTACAGACGATTAACGTAGCTGACGCCATGAAAATAACGACACGACGTCATGATTTCTCTTACACATTGCCGCCATATACTAGGTAAATTGACAACATAAAAGTGAAAACTTTTATGTCTTGCGAGTGAGGCTGAAACCCCCCTTTTGGTACGCAGTATTCAGGGCGATTTAGGCGGTATTCAGTACGCACGAGCCTGGTACGCAGTACTCGCACAACACACTATTTAGTATTTAGTACTCATAAAATGTATTTTTAAAACCAAATATTATCAATTAAATGTACAAACAAATCATAAAATGTAAATAAAGGTCTAATTTTGATAATCGGGCCTTCATTCATCTAGCAGATACCGGCTCTTAGGTCATCATTCAAATTAGAGTTATTGCCTTTTGTAATTTTATACTTAGAATTTTTGTCCGGAGCTAAATAGTATTCAGTACTCGGTCTCTAAAATAAGGAGTATTCAGTACTCGTGGGGGAGGGGGATTACGTCCTCACGTGTGTTATGTATTACATAGTATCTTACATGTGTGACTGTGTATTACTGACTTTAATGAACTCGTTGGATA
The DNA here is from genome assembly GCA_037043455.1 of Cyrtodaria siliqua. Taxonomy (NCBI): domain Eukaryota; kingdom Metazoa; phylum Mollusca; class Bivalvia; order Adapedonta; family Hiatellidae; genus Cyrtodaria; species Cyrtodaria siliqua. The sequence goes on along the minus strand of JAWPHD010009332.1, from coordinate 39,549 downwards.
AACTTGGCAGAGCCTCATAACCTATCATTTTATCCAACTCGTTTATTAAAAAAATATCACTAATACATAGTCACTTATGTAAGATCCTCTATTTAACAAATGGATATTAATATAACTCACATCATAATATTTTGCTCTTACAATTTCAAATAAAAATGTACTGAAGACGAAGTTGTTCGCTTTCCTTCGTCAAAGGTAAATAACTGTATTTTCTCAAAATATATATGTATTACAGCAAATGATCTGAATTAAACGTATAGCTTGGTTGGTAAATATACATAGCATGTAAGTAGGTATACAAATCAAAAGGAAATTTATTATTCTCGAAACGCAGTCAAGAACAAACACGCACGTAATACAAACAACGGTTAAAATATTTAAAACACCAACGTATGCGACCCAACAAACATAAAAAGATGGATCGAGTGAAAGTGTAAAGATGCCTCTGGAGGTGTAAACCAGATGAGGTTGCACCAAAACTAACTCTTACTATAGTGTCATCTCAGTTAAACTGGAAAATGTAAGTAAAGAAATCCCCTACAGGCCATGTCCTCTCACATACTAAGCAGCATGTAAAGTCTCTACACAAATAGGTATTTAAGTCGAACAGGAAATGCAGCTTTCACAGAAAACAGTAATCCCAAACACAAAGTCGCACACAAAGATGATAATGTGTATATGAATATAGAAACAAAAGCCTAGAAAGTCATAAGGTAAGCACTCAACAAAATTGCCAGTCGTATGACATTAACATAACTTGCTTTTTTCCAGGTCCAGGAAGCGGTATTAAAATATCCCCGACAGGTAACAAGGCAGCAATAATAGGCAATATAATTATAACTCAAGTATAGTTTCAGTAGTTGATCAGTCCACGAAGAGATGTATAGCCGCTAGAGCTGTTTCATACTTATCGTATAAATATCAGTCTGAAACGTAAGAATTAACTTAAAAAAAAAAGTATTGTAATAGTACTTACTTGATGACTGTGTACTGCTTTAACACATGTATATATTTTTATACGTAGAAATTAACAGTAAAAGACAAAGTCTGTCGTTGTTTTGATCTAAAACAATACAATTTTTAGAGAGTTTAGGGTTTTAATTGCTAATTGCAAATACGGTGACATATGTTTATTCTTTTCTTTTTGTGAAGTGCACGATATTTGCTAACAAGACAGACGCTTACAAAAACGTTATTCATATTATATTAATACATTTTTTATTCGAAATGTTTCTTCCAAACCACAATCGCCACCTCCACCCCTTCACACCCAAAGAGCTGCCATTCTATCCGAGGATCTTCTAGGCAACCTGAAACTCTGTGAATTTATCTCCCCCGCCGAAGTCTGAGTACAAATATAGAGAGAATGGTAAACAGACAAAAGAAACCTGTGAAAAACACTTGTTAAAGGCCGTTATCATGCATGCATTGTGTTTGTATTTACATTCTCGCATTAATGTTTTTCTTTTTTGCTCATGACTTTGTTTTTGAGTCAAGTTTTTGTTTTCTTGTCTTTAATTGTGCCGTATTTGTAAGGAGTGAAACACCAGATGCAGTAAATAGTGTATAAATAATGATACACTATTTTTTACTGAGTTTATACTAGGTTATTGAAGTTTTATAGAAACACAGTTACACGCCAACCGTTCTCATTCACTGAAATGTGTAAAGTTGTTAGGCGAAATAATGTATTCCAATTGACGAAATCCAATCAATCGAACTTCATATTAACGAATTATTACGTCCCGCCTTAATTCCTTTAAGTGATGGGAAAGCTTGTATGAGCAGGATTTTATAATAGATATTTCGTCATCAAAACATGTTTAATAACATTGTTTACGGGAAAAAAAGGCGATATCCTGTTTAAAGTTACCAAGTTAATGTTTTAATGTTACAATATGCAAACATTTAAACCGAAATTAAGGTTTTATTTCATACCCTAACCAACCCCGTTTGCGCTTCTTTGAGAATGGGTTGGATGGGGTGTGAAAGTTAATACTCAGACCACGTAATGGTAGTCTGATCAAGGGCGGGGGTATGTGTTAGAATTATTAAGACGAAAGGTTTAAATGTCAGTTTAAAATAAGTCTACTAGATGCTTGGCGGTAAGAACTATTTAATATAATTGATATGCAAATGTTACTGTTATTTGTAAAACAGGAACCACATTTGCTGTCGTTATCATATCTTACATTAAAGTTGCTGTATGCGACATTTTATAACACAGTATGACATGTACATAGTTATGTTTCACGAATAGTACATAACAATGTGACTGCAATACCCGGAAACAGATAAAATCTCCCATGTCTATATCTTTGATTTACTTGATGCGTTTACAATGTGACAATGTAAAATGATTCCCTAACCCCCACCCCGACACTATTTTATTAATTTACAAAAAGCAACAACACACAAGTGATTTTGGCAAACCGAATAGCTTCTTTTAAATCGTCTGGTTCCCGTTTTTGATAAATTTATTTAAAGTTAGTATTGTCATTAGATTAACTAATACAGCACCAGATATGTGCATATTGGTCTATCTCAAGAAGTTTCACACGGCTCATATTCTAATAGTCGTATTCAGATCTACATTCAATCTACCAAAAATGCACTAATTCCCCCGAGAAATATCCAATTACTTATCAGATTAGTTTAAAAACGTTATTCCGCCAAAGTCTGGAATATCTCAAACCACAATTAGTTGAGTGTCATTCATTATACCACAAATGGAATGAATTTGCGAATGTCTGGCCTTCAATACCTACGCATGCAGGTGTATTATGATAGTTATGTCATGGCTTACTTCTTTTCAGTAGGCATTGACATTCACAATAGTGAAGTGTTAAGTGCTTTGTGGCGGCTGTAAAACGCCTCTTAAATACAAATCACTAGTGTTATTACATGTGTACTTACCTTAATGGTCCTTTAGTAACGTCAAGTCCAATCGTTTTGGCTTTACAATAGATTAGAGCTTAAGCCGGTGCTAGGGGTGGGTGCATGTTAGGCGTTGCCCCTTATATTAACTCTCATGAACAAACCGAGTACACTACAAGTGTCTCTATTGTGTGTCTCTATTGTTTCTGTTTTGCTTCTACGGGATTCCATGTTCAGTATGTATCTCACTCCCACAAATCAAAGTCCTACTATATGTCATAGATGTCAGCTCTATATCTTATTAATTAATTATTCTAGTACAATTTTTCTTGAGATGCATAAGACTGGTACATCAAATGGGAATGTCAACATTGTATGTCGCAGCTCATACTGTATGCTCTTGCAATGTAGTAGTCAGTACACCAAGGTCAATGCCGTCATTTGGGTTAAAAATCGAGCTTGTAATACACCTTCTTCTCCCAAACTTGATAAAATAAAACACGATTCTGAATTTTAAAATAAAATTTAAGCATCACAAAGTCGTATTATTAAAGTGATGTAACATGTTTATGTATATGTAAACTTTAAATTTTAGAAACTATAAATGTGAGCCATTCAAATATGACAGTTAAGTGACAATCACCGATATATTAAGGTTCCATACGTTTGAAAACAAATTTTCTATCTACATTTAATTTGACAAAATTTGCTATTTTCTATACTAAGACAAATATATTAAATCAGTCGTGCAAGTTGGCCATAACTTTCCAATCGCTTAAAGCATTTGATTGACACAACAATGACTTGGCTCGAGCTACAGCAACAAGAGAATAAACCACATAGGGCACGACAAGACAGGATTGAAGACAAAAATAAAAGGTTACCATCCCATTATGCATGTTGAGGGATGTATGGCTTTTGTTAGATTTAGAATCGTCGTCTCATCTCAATAACTTTTGAAAGATGTGATGGATTGAAACTTAATTTTATAATTGTATATTGCACTCTCTAGGCTAAGTTTGAAATTGTACGTTAACTATGGTTTATTATGGTGCATGTTTGCTTTAGAATTATTTCCAATTGATAACTGGATGGAATGAAACTTATTTTAGAATCCAGATTGAAAACTGTTGAAGATACACATTTGCGATAATTGTTTAAGTTTTACAAATATGATTATATCATTCTCAAATATTTTTGAAATGCAAAATGTTTAAAGAGGGCATTGACACGTTTAGTAATTAGCGCCACCTCGTTTGTATATATTTATGAATGACTCTAAATGAAATATATTCCATTATGATTCAGCCAAATCCTGACAATAATTGAAAATATCGGATCACTGACTGATAGAGACGTAGTCCACATATACTAGTTTCAGCAGAATCAAAGTTATCTTTACTAATAGAGAGTATTAATGTATTGTTATGTTTTGTACGTAATCATATACAAGGATACATGTCTATGTTTTGGTCGCCATAGACGCTGACTGCCTATCTAGGCATGTAACAGTCTTTAATAGGTATCGGGAGACACCATCATATCTATTAAATTCGAACCGCACTGTAATTGAAGCTTTTAATGACACCTCTCGCTATCTGGATGACATAATTAACATTGATAACTCTTTATTTTGTACTAAGGTTATCACGATCTACCCTAAAGTCAACACAACAAAATATTTCTGATACCTTCTTTGTGGCTTTCTAGGCTATTGTTTTTGTTTTGTATTTATATATACACGAGCATCGTTGTGTTTTACTTATATTGCAGCCTTGTTGGTTAGAGAATAGTTCATGGCGGGGATGTCTTTATTTACACTGTCCCGTTTTATTGGGTTGACAGTAGGGTAAGTGTGAGGTTTGGTGCACCCTAGAACCTGGTTTAAACCCCCAGCGGCCTTTTATTGTCACTGACCGTTCCAACGCCTTAGCCCTATTGTCAACCCTTTTGTGTTTGTGATGTCTAATATGGCCTTTCATTCATTTTTAAATGTGTTCTTTGTTTTTGTGTGTGTTTGTGGTTGACTATCGTCCTTGCATGCTGCATTTCCTTTTCGATTTTTATATCCTACTGTCATCCCATTAAAACAGGACAGTGTAAATAAAGAAATCCCCGCCATCTCTAACCAACAAGACAGCATCAATAGCCAATATAAGTAAAACACAAATATGCTCGTGTAAATATAATACAAAAAACCAATAGCCTAGAAAGCCTCAATGAAGGTACTCAATGACTTGTCAAAAGCCAGAGCAACAAGAGAATAAACCATTAAGGGCACGACAAGAAATATCATAGACAAACATCAAACGCCACCGTCCCAATGGGCTTTAGGTAGGCGTCATCATAGGGTCCACAGCCTGTCCGGTCATCGTACAATTAAAGAGGAAAGCATAGTGGCAAACCGTAAAAGGGTCCATCACCAAGCATGCAGTACGTTGCAAAATGATAGGGTTATAACCTCTTTTGATAAACTGTTTAACAAGTTTAACAAAGATAGTATGAAAGTGATCATGACCAAGAATCTTACGAAGTTTATAAATCACATCACCATAGAAGTCAGGTTGTGATAGTCCTTGTCGCAGAAGAGTCCTTAAATTACTTTTATATTTTGAAAGAAGATCAGGGTTACGATAATAAAATTTTGCAAAGATTTTACGAAGTTTATGATAACGGTAACCCTGATTGAGTAGCTTTTTAGTTATACAAAGATTATGAATATTACAGTCCTCAACTCGAGTACAAGCTCTTGAAAAACGAATAAGTTGTGACACATACACCCCATAAGAAGTTGCTCGGTGAAAATCCCCATCCAAGTGGGGATAATTAACAATGTCAAAATTAAAATCATCTCTCTTGTCATAGATTTTGCTAATTATTTCACCATTTTCAATCGAGAGATCTAAACAAGAAAAGAAACGTTATTATCAGATATATTAGCTTTGTTAAGGGTGCCCTCTGGTGAATATCAGAACAGTAAGAATTTTTAATTTCCCTGTTTTTTATGAAGACTAACATATTACTAGTTAGTTTCTGGAAAAATAATGATGGGTCGGTGATTTAACTTTTTCGCAAAATTAATCTTTAGTAATACACTCTCACAGTGCGGTTTTAAATTCTGAATCAGCTGCAAATTGTGTATGGCAACTTACATGTGTGTAGTGTGGTTTGCAGAACAGGTATCGATTTTCCGTCTTTTTTAATGTAATAGATCATACTTTAGGACGAAAAATTAAGGGTTGGGGTATTTTTATCACCATCTGAACAATAAGTACATCCCTTGTCATTACCCCACCCAGTTTACTATAAATTGCATTTTTAAATTTGTGATCCATAAATTTTTCATGATAAAGGAACAGATAACTTTTTGAGATATTTTGTCTACAATATATACAAGACCTGAGTATCAGAATGAAAAAATAAAAATTGGGGGTCGGTTTGCATATAAAAAAGATATTCAATAAAAACTGAGAAAAAAATGTGCTTTTTTAGATTTTGACGAGCTCTGACATATAACGGCATAGGTCTGTATCAAATAATAGGAAAATACTTTTTATTCCTGTCTCTGTATATGCTAACACATGTCTTTGTAATAAAGTTTAAATTAAGTGAATATCTTAAATGGTTTTTGAGAAATAACATCTTTTGTACCCCTACCCCCCATTTTGGCTTATGTTAAACATTGTCAATTTTGGGCACAACATGTGAGGTCAAAAAAAAATTCTAATTTTGTTTTTTTGTTTTTGCACCAAAATATCCCTATTGGGCATAAGTTTGTTACTGTATAATTATTTTTTCCAGTTTTATTATAATTTTTGAAATATAACAAATGTAAATTTCCGGAAGTGCAAAATTCCAAAACCTCAGCAGTGGGCACCCTTAAGCTGAAGTTCTTTAGGATAAATATTATTAACCATAGTTGGAAAGAAAGGGTTATCAATGTTCAATATGTCATCCAGCTACCGAGAGGTGTCATTAAAGTCTTCAATAACATCTGCCTAGGAATCTGGTGAAAGACTCAACTCAACTCTCTTTCATAGCAAAATAAAAACAAATCTGCGACAAGTGGTGCACAGTTCGTACCCATAGGGATACCAACAATTTGTTTATAAACGGTGGTTCCATACCTGACGAAAATATTATCTAATAGGAAGATGAGTGCTTCACAAACTTCATAGCAAGTCCACATAGTATAATTGTCTAAACTGCCGTTAGTTACGAATATAATTTACGATTGTCGTCATTGATCTTGGTGTCTTACGTTTTACCAAATATTGATGCAATTCCAATGCCATGGCCACTACACGATCAATAATAATCAGTACATAGGAGCAAATGAGTAGTATTCTCATTTTGCAGGAGACAATGACAAAGTAATATCCTGTGTCATTGTGAAGAAAACAATGGCATAGTAACCTATTGTCTCATTGTGCATAAGACAGTGACATGATAATCTCCTGTATTATTGTACAGGAGACAATGCCATAGTAATTTCCTGTCTCGTTGTACAGGAGAAAATGACAGAGTAATCTGCTGTTTCATTGTGCAGGAGACAATCACGTGGAAATCTCTTGCCTCATTGTGCAGGAGACAATGACATGGTAATCTCTTGTCTCATTGTGCTTGAGACAATGTCATAGTAATCTCCTGTCTCGTTGTGCAGGAAACAATGACATGGTAATCTATTTTCTCAATGCGCAGGAGACAATGACATGGTAATCTCCTGTTTCGTTGTTCAGAAGACAATGTCATAGTAATCTACTTTCTCATTGTGCAGGAGACAATGACAGAGTAGTCTGCTGTCTCATTGTGTAGGAGAAAATGACATAGTAATATCCTTTCATATTGTGTAGGAGACAATGACATAGTAATATCCTGTTTCGTTGAGCAGGAAACAATGAGAGAGTAATATCTTGCCTCATTGTGCAGGAGACAATGACACGGTAATCTCTTTTCACACTGCGCAGGAGACAGCGACATGGTAATCTCCTGTCTCGTTGTGCAGGATACAATGACATGGTAATATATTTTCTCATTGTGCAGGAGACAATGACATGGTAATCTCCTGTCTCGTTGTTCAGAAGATAATGTCATAGTAATCTACTTTCTCATTGTGCAGGAGGCAATGCCATGGTAACCTCCTCTCTCATTGTGCAGAAGACAATGACATGGATATCTCTTATCTCATTGTGCAGGTGACAATGACATGGTAATTTATTTTTTCATTGTGCAGGGGACAATGACATAGTAATCTCCAATGTCATTGTGCTGGAGCGATGACATGGTAATCTATTTTCTTATTGTGAAGAAGACAATGTCATAATAATCTATTTCCTGTTCTTCATTGTCCAGGAGACAATACAATGGTAATCTCTTGTCTCATTGTGGAGGAGACAATGACATGGTAATATATTGTCTCGTTGTGCAGAAGACAATGAAATATTAATCTCCTGTCTTATTGTGCAGGAGAAAATGACAAAGTAATCTCCTATAGCATTGTGCAGGAGACAATGACATGGTAATCTATTATCTCGTTTTGCAGAAGACAATGCCATAATAATCTCTTGTTTTATTGTGCAGGAGACAACGACATAGTAATCTCCTATATTATTGTGCAGGAGACAATGACGTGGTAATATATTATCTCGTTTTGCAGAAGACAATGCCATATTAATCTCTTGTCGTATTGTGCAGGAGACAATGACATAGTAATCTCCTATATCATTGTGCAGGAGACAATCACATGGTAATGTATTGACTGGTTTAGAAGAAGACATCGACATAGTGATATATTATTTCATTGTGCAGGAGACAGTGACATAGTAATCTCCTATATCATTGTGCAGGAGACAGTGACATAGTCATCTCCTATATCATTGTGCAGGAGGCAATGGCATATTAATTTCCTGTACCATTGTGCAAGGGGCAATGACATAGTAATCTCCTGTCTCATTATGCAGACGATAATGACACAGTTTTATCCTGCCACATTGTGCAGGAGACAATGACACAGTAATATCCTGTCACATTGTACAGGAGACAATGACATAGTAATATCCTGTCACATTGTACAGGAGACAATGACATAGTAATATCCTGTCACATTCTACAGGAGACAATGACTTATTGTCTGGGGCGCTTGTTTCAGCCAAAGTTGTTTTTTACTTTACAGACAAAATACATCTCGTACCTGAATAAAATGTATACCAGTGAAACAGACGTTTTTAGTGGTAAATAAAAATACCACACTTTTTAAAATCGGTTAAGAAATAAAATTGTCATGCCTGAAAGCTGTTTTTGATGGGGCATTTTCAATGCAAAATTTTGCAGCATGAAATATTCTAAAAATGTTTTGTTTTTTATAGAATGTTTATCCGAAAATGATTTTAAGTTGTTGGATAATCGTAAATTGATACAACTTGAACGTTTTATAGCAAAATATGAAGGTTAACTGAAGTTATATGTACTTTCTTAATTTTCTGCTGTCCCACCAACAAGGAATTTGCCTGGAGATAGCCATCAAAAATCATTTGAGCTGTAAAATATTTATTTCTCAACCGATTTTCAAACCTAAGGTATTTTTATTTACCACTAAAAACACCAGTTCTACTGATGTACGTATTATTTAAATTGCTCAGGCTACTGCAGAAAACACTTTTGCTGAAATAAACGCCCCAAACAATAGTAATCTCCTGTCACATTGTGTAATATCCTGTCTTAATGTGCAGGAGACAATGACATTGTAATCAACGTGTTATTTGTATTATTTGAAGATCAACAATTTAAATGCTGAAAGTTAAAAAATGTTTAAGTATGTATTCCGTTTCTATCATATTGCCTTCAGAAGGCACTTCCCTTTCAAATTGTCTTTCAGCCAAGTTTACCTTTAAGCTTTGAACCATGTCCATGTTGATTTGATGTACTTATATAAGTGGTGTATATACCGTTTTCGGAATGTCTTCAAATAACAGAATATGTATCTGACATAATTCCCATAATCTGTATTGAATTAGTGATCGTGTTTTCACCCCACGTGCACAAAATGATATGTATATTCAAGTGTTTCTTTGTTCACATATATACTAAAGTAACAGTTTTCTATATACCGTTAAGCATAATGAATTATTGTCTGTAGATGTAGGAGAACGCAACAATGTGTTTCAGTAACACATGCGCCAATAGTTAAGTTTGAAATAAAAATATAAGCCTTCAAGATAACGTTCAGCGTTAAATATATATTTATGAAGCACAGTCGTTGTTTAAAACTAAAATGACATATTGCGGTCATATAGACATTTTGAGTAAGATGATATGAAAAGGTGTAGAGATAAGTAAACTTTAAAATACGGACGTATAGCAATCTATGTACTAACTAAACTGTTGATCTAAATAGAGAGAGAGAGAGAGAGAGAGAGAGAGAGAGAGAGAGAGCAAACAGACGCCATAAAGACTGGATATAAGACCACAGCTGCAGTCACAGCAATGAAACTTTCCCAATATAGCATTTCGGCTGGTCTAATATTGTAACATTGGCAAACGAAATAAAGAAACCAGTGTCGATAAGGCAGTAACTACATGTCGAAAGGGAACATGTGAAATTGATTTAATATTAGGTTTTTGTCAGATGATACCATTAACGAAAACACTTTTTAGTATGTTTTAAATAAATAGCTCACTTCTCGCCATGCTAAGTTAAATACATCTTCAATAGTCACACTTTATTAAATATAATCGAACACTTCTTCCTTGCATTTTGTTAAACATATCATTCTAGATCCCACATAGCTAAAATTTGCTGGAACATAGCAGTAAATCCCCCAAAAATAACAAATTGTATACATAACATGTTTTTTCAAAAAGTGAAGCCTAATGCCGTTAAACGTTTAAACGGAAATTAAATGTCAAAGGGAGAATACCGAATATTGCTGGGTCGACGTCACTTAATATTGAATTATCATCCTTCGTTCAAAACTCAGTATGGTAATTGGGGATTGGGGTGGGGTTAATTGGGGATTGGGGTGGGGTGGATATTTTTCATGAGAAGAAGTTTGGCAGGTGCGTAAGAGATTCCAATGACCAAAGGTCGAATTTAAGGGATTAAGAAAATATTATCCTTATTTTTTTAAGGACGGAGCGGGGCACGGGGATGGTTGGTGAGGAGATTGTTATGATGTTGTTTTGCTACTCGTATGGCTACTTCTTTTGAAATTGCTACACATATGGCTACTACGTATGTGGATGGATATTAATGTTGCCACTCATATGGTTACTATTTTATGTCTACTAGAGACGATGATGATGATAATTGTTCGTCTCATACGGCCCTTACATATTGCTATGATGGTGCTGCTACTGCATGTATAATCGTTACTGTTAATGACGATAATGAAGTTTCTACTCATATAGCTACTACTGACGGTTGATGATATTTGTCGATTCCTGTGGCTGATACTAAGAAAGATGACGCTTCTGCTCATAATACTTCTGTCGATGCTGCTGATTTTGCTGCTGCTACTATAGATACTACTGATGGTGATGATGATGTGTTCACTCATATGACTAATATTGATGTTGCTGATGGTGTATTTACTCATACATGTATGCCTACAGCTGATGGTGATGAAGATGTTGCTTCTCATATTGGTACTATTGATGTTGATGATGATGTTTTTAGTCAGATGGCTACTACTAATGGTGATGATAATGTTGCTTCTCATATGGCTACTATTGATGTTGATTATTATGGGAAGCCATAACCGTCAAAATGTGGATATTTACAAACCATTCAATGACAGGCCATTTAAGGATTATCGGTCATCCATCTTTGATCCAAAAAATCCAAAATCGATGAGATATGGTCAAGTGAATTTTTCAACGATGTACGCATTTTAGGCACGAGCAATGTCAACCATATAGTACATGACAGTAATTCAACACTTTTGATGTGAATATAATATTAGAAAGAATACGTATATGGCAGAAATTGTGCGATTTATATTCGAAAAGTTGGTGCAGTTTTACTCAAAGTTGTTTTGTTTTTTATGTGAAATAATCTGGTCCATAAAATAGTCCATGTATCCAGCGAGTGCAGACGAGACATCATTTCTGAATAAAATAAGCCATGTTATCACATCATCCAAAATTCGAAGTACACCATTGTTAAAAATGAAGATTTTCTTTATACGTCATGTGCCTTCAACACACACACATGATACACATGAAAAGCATGCACGTGAATTGTAAATTGAAACCATGCGGTATGGTGAAACATTCGGATAAACAGGTCATTTGATCGCATTCATATGTTATTATTTAGCTTGTGCTGTTTTTATTCGAATATAATAATAAATTACTCTTGTTTTGCCATGTTTCTATTCACAACAGTCACTCAGTTGTGTTTAATACATCCAAAAATATAGTTGCCGTTTATATTATTTGACAATTAAAACCCGTCAGTGCCACCATACTACAGCATTGAGATTATTTTGAAAGTACATGCCATTGAAAGAATATCTTCTTTTTTTAACAATGGTGTACTTCGAATTTTGGATGATGTGATAACATGGCTTATTTTATTCAGAAATGATGTCTCGTCTGCACTCGCTGGATATATGGACTATTTTATGGACCAGCTTATTTCACATTAAAAAAAACGACTTTGAGTAAAACTGCACCAAACTTTTCGAATGTAAAGCGCACAATTTCTGCCATATAAGTATTCTTTCTAATATTATATTCACATCAAAAGTTTTGGATTACTGTCATGTACTATATGGTTGACATTGATCGTGCCTAAAATGCGTACATCGTTGAAAAATTCACGTGTGTTGAAGGCACATGGCATATAAAGCCAATCTGCATTTTTCACAATGGTGTACTTCGAATTGTGGATGATGTGATAACATGGCTTATTTTTTTCAGAAATGATGTCTCGTCTGAACACGCTGGATAAATGGACTATTTTATGGACCAGATTATTTCACATAAAAAACAATACAACTTTGAGTAAAACAGTACCAAACTTTTCGAATATAAAGAAGATTTTCTTTATACGCCATGTGCCTTCAACACACAAACATGATGCACATGAAAAGCATGCACGTGAATTGTAAATTGAAACCATGCGGTATGGTGAAACATTCGGATAAACAGGTCATTTGATCGTATTCATATGTTATTATTTAGTTTGTGCTGTATAATAGTACATTATTCTTGTTTTGCCATGTTTCTATTCACAACAGTCACTCAGTTGTGTTTAATACATCCACAAATATAGTTGCCATTTATAATAGTTTGACAATTAAAACCCGTCAGTGCCACCATACTACAGCATTGAGATTATTTTGAAAGTACATGCCATTGAAAGAATAGCTTCTTTTTTTAACAATGGTGTACTTCGAATTTTGGATGATGTGATAACATGGATTATTTTATTCAGAAATGATGTCTTGTCTGCACTCGCTGGATAAATGGACTATTTTATAATTCAGTTTATTTCATATAAAAACAAAACAACTTTGACTAAAACTGTACCAAACTTTTCGAATATAAAGCGCTCAATTTCTGCCATATAAGTATTCTTTCTAATATTATGTTCACATCAATAGTTTTTTGTTGAATTACTGCCATGTACTATATGGTTGACATTGCTCGTGCATAAAATGCGTACATCGTTGAAAAATTCACTTGACCATTTCTCATCGATTTTTGATTATTTGGATCAAAGATGGCTGACCGATAGTCCTAAAACGATTAATCGAAAAATGTGAAGTGATACAGAACAAAATAAATCAGCATGATGCAATATGAATCAGTTTAACGCAAACACATTTAGTATGGTGGTTAGTAAAATGATCGGGCGAAAACAAAGTCGGTGCAATGCAAACGCAATCCGTTCGACAGAAACTGATTTCATTTCGTGCAAAGTGAAACGGTGCGACATCTGGCGGCGATATTTGCCACATCACTTGCAGGGTTATTTCCCCTATATAATTACTGGCCTTATGATAAGTCAAAGTACTAAAAGTACTGAGAATGCAAGGTTTGGTAGGAAATACTGTATGAATATTTGCACGATTGCTTTGCATTTCAAATTTCCATAAATTTTACATAGTTTTAGCCAACTTGGCGATTTTAGAAGACCTACCGAATTCTTACAGGGTCAATCCATTCCAAATATATTGTGAACAATTGTCATTAAACTGTTTAATATCTAGACTAGAATATTATTTTATGAAAAAAAAAATTATGGCCAAACTGTCACTCAAGATGACCTCCATGTCTTAAATTATGTCATTTACAGAGTGGCATGTATTAAGTAGTCTTCCGGGAACAAGATGCACAAAAGGGCCTGTATCTCTCTACTGGCTTGAATAATCTAAGGCCTACCGGAAAACAGTTTTTAAAAAATCAAAGGCTATAACTCTGATGTGTCTAGTCTGATGCAACTGGTTTTGAACTTGTCGAAGTTCAGTGGCGTAACCTAGAAAACGTCTTCTGCTGCAAGGACAAATAACTTAACAAGAGGCACTACCCGTTGATTCAACTTCCCTATGTCTGTCCCACTCATTGAAAATAAAATTTACTTTAGTATTTAATAAAAAAATAAAATACCAACTTATATTATATTATCTCGGTCATGTATGAATGGATTGATGTTAAAATGTTGAATCAAGTTCTTATACTAGGACTTTACAAAAGGAAAATACTTTATTAAAGTTTAAGAATTTTACATTTATCATTAGATAAACAAATGTGTACAGGGCATTTCGTGGGATTTGATTACACTTCGTAATTGGTTAATATCTTTTGAAAAAAAAAACTTTTGAAAATCATGTTTCATTAACAGATTTCAGATTTTTTAAGAAAAGATGTTAAAGTTTAAAACAAAATAATATTTACAGTATTCTTTTATGGAGTTAACAAGCACATTTCGGTTTTAAATAAAACATTAAAAAAAAAAGGTCACTAAACGACTCTTTTAGTTAACGGTTAGTAAATAAATTACACTTTAAGGTGTTCTATTTTAGTTTTAACAAATACATATTTTAGAAATTAAGGACATGGTTGAATTTAATGAAAACATGTATTCGCAAAGCACGTTTTAATATTGCATACGCTTCCATGTCGGCTACGAGTCACAAAGAACTATGTGCATATGTAACCAAACGTGAGTTGCGCTTTTTATGGCCCTGTTATCATAGATAGTTAATAAGACTAGCTATCTTTTATAAAATCTAAACCGTTTCTGACTAATTAGACATAGTTCAGTAGTTTCCATTGAATAATTGCTGAATAATGTATTAACTAAAATCACGATATTTTACAGTGTGTTTGGAAATCAAAATCAGTTTTGCGATTGCTTGGATTTTGAAAAAGATGTTATATGCGTGTAAAGTGCATTGAATTACAAAATGAAAACAATAATTTCTAAAACTTTGAAATACGCCAATTATTACATTATTCTTTTTATTGTTGCCCTACTTGCAACTAGTTTTGCTATAGGCGATTTAAAAATATCGGAATGGAATAGATGCTTGTCAGCGGTCTCGAGCTTTCTGACTGTATTTGGCAAGTCTTTGAGCGGCTGTGTTAAGGAATGTGAAAGTAGAGCGAAGTGTAATTCGGTTAACTACAGGAGACTCAGCCGCGTTTGTGAATTGTTTGCTGCCGATGGTGTGGATCTCGTGCCATCCGTATCGTGCGTCTATGTTCGGCGGAGCGATTTCATCTACTCTTCTGTAAGTAAGATTAATTCGGTGTTATGTACATTCATTTAAAAGGTGTAAGCAGACACATGGAAAGATACAACTATTGATTTGGGGCTTCTGATTGGTTGAAATAGTATATGGTATATTGGTGCATATAGTAAGACTTTAAGCCAGATTCTGATGGGATTAAATAACTCAAATCATATCAAATCCTCATAAAACCTCAACATATTATATTTCCATCATAAAATGTGTTCATTTAGGATATTTTGACTGAAATCTTCATTTGTATGGAAACAATTGCACCGTGGGTATATTTGAAACAAAAGCAAAATGTATTTACTGCCATTCTTGGGGTGCCCATATTCAGTAAAGTATTATAGTCTGAAAGCATCAGATTACCCCCAATTTGCTGGTCATTTTTGAGTGTCCTTAGGATAGATATATTTTCCATCCATTTGATATAGGAAGAGGTTGTAGGCCAAACGGTTATAATAGAGGCCTATGGGAAATGCAATAGTTGTATGTGACCACATATGGTGTCAGGCCGGTGATGTTTAGCCCATTGAATACAATGCAAAATATGCTATTGAAGATCAGTAACAAATACACAACATTCATTTGCTTAAACACACTTCAATTGTGTGAATTACACTCATTTGGTTCACAAACAGTCTTATATCTGGAAAAATACGCCGATTCAGTTTTTTCAACATTTTGCGTCCTTCATTCACACTATGCGTATTTTTGAAAAAAACATATGTTAAAAACGCATCTCTCCTATGTGAACGTATATTTCCACTAAATTACTTTGTGGAATCCTGTAGGGGACTCTCTAAGAAGAAAGAAATATAACAAAAATTCAAGATGACCATCACAAACGAAAATGTTACAGATCAGTATGTATGTCTGGTGTAAAAGCATGTCACAATAATGCATGCTTGTTATCTAGATGCAAACATCGGCAGCAAACAAGTAAGTATGATTTTTGGCTAAAGAGAAGTTAAAACCCCCACTGAAATTGAATTAAGACAATCAGATTACCGGTAAAAATTGTGGTTGTTTTAACTTTAGTATTCTTTATTTATGAAGATTTAGAAATAATCTGCAAACGATGTATTTGCATTTCAAAATATAAATTATGTAATGCAGCTGGGGACCGCCGTGGTAGCTTAGAGGTAAGGCATTTGCTTTGCCTTCTCATGGGTTCAATCCTCAGCCGAGTTACACTGAATAAGTAGATATAAAAATGGAATTGGAAAAGAAACATTAAAGGACGACAGTTAACCACAACACACACAGAAACAAGGAACAACTTTAAATATGAATAATAGGACATAACAAACACAAAGGGGTTGACAACAGGGCTACCGCCTTGGAACGGTCAGTGGCAAAATAAACCAGGTTCTAAGGTTCACCAAACCTCACTCTTACCCATTTGTCATCCCAATAAACGAGAGAGTGTAAATAAAGGTATCCATCCTGGTTATAATATCTAACAAACAAGGCAGCATTAATAGGCAATATAATAAAATACAAAAATGATCATGTATATAAAAATAAAAGCATAGAAAGCCAAAAAACAAGTACTCAATGACTTGGGAGAAGCCAAAGCAGCAACAAGAGAATAAACCGTTAATGGTTCGACAAGACAAGATTAAAGACAAACATCAAACGCTACCGTCCTATAAGGATTTAGGTAGACGTCATCATAGGGTCCACAATCTTTCCGGTCATCGCACAATCAAAAAGGAGAGCATAATGATATATAGGGTCCTATAGAAACCACAGCGTGTGAACTGTAAATGGGTACCCCATTAAACATGCAATACGTTGAAAACTAATAGGGTCATAACCTGTTTTGATAGACGTTTTAACACGTTTAATAAAGATTATATGAAAGTGATTATGACCAAGGATCTTACGAAGTTTGTAAATCACATCACCATAGGAGTCATGTTGTGATATTTTTGTCGCTGAAGACTTCATAAAAATTGTACTAGTTGATATGTAGCATATAAAAGATAGTGCAAGGACTGGTCGGCCCGATGTCAGAATGTTGTTTCCGGGAGAATTTCTTCTTGTAAACACAGTTCTGTGGACTCCTTTGCAACTTCTTCTATTGCTTGACCAGTTTCTCTTAATCTGAAATGATAACATGTATGTAGGCAAAATGAACAATAATATATATACAGTCCAGCTTGCTCATGCGACCACGTGCATTCAGCGACCAATTGTCTTATGCGCCCACTTTTGAGTCCTCCCAATCATTTTCCTTCTATATGTTAAGTGCGTTTTATAATATCGACTTTTGCCTAACGCGACCAACGACCGATGACTTTCACACCAAATATCAATAATTTTGATTATTAAACGACTGCTAATGAGGTAAGTGGACTATCAAAGTGTAAAGTATCAGCTTACTGTGTACAAATTGGATAATTACGCACGTTTTTGTTGTTAACAATTGAAGTCAGAAAGGTGTGAACAACATTTTTTACCGCAAGACAATAGTATCAATCGCAACATTCTCAATCATTTTTGATTACAGGATTTTTATTTAAGGATATTAACTTTCCAGTTAATCGGTCTCGCGATATTCGAGATAACCTGGACTATTTTAGTAAAAACAAACCTTCAATTTCCTTCACTCAGGCAAAATTACCGAAAAATAGTCAAGCGATTACCAATTAATTTATTCAATTAAATAAGACCTACACAATCTTGCGAGAAATAAACGGTTAAAACGAAACTGATTTTCACATCAACAACTGTATCATAAAACATTTAATATGTAATTTTCAGCTGAATATGTACTTTCGCTTCCGTCAAGGTACTTTATAAGTATTTATTTATGTAGGCAAATTCGGATAGTGCTATTTTTTGATACGGTTTTATATTCTTTCTATTCATCGACCGTTTAATTACATGTAGGCGACCCTTTTGAGACACTCCCTTGAGTGGCCGCTTAATACAAGTTTGACTATATACATGTATATTTACCAAACACCAATGACAATCCCAAGAGATATTCGTTCGTTACATACTTAATGTTTAATTTAATGTCATTAACATTGAGGAATAATGTCTTCGTGTTTGCCCTACTTTTTCCTCCAATCAGACGGTGAGGAATTTTAAAAAAATGGCAAACTTATTCATGTAAATTTCTAACGATCACCAATTTTAACCATTTAATCATTAAGTAATCGCTTACTAAATGGCACGCGCTTGTTTAGACACAAGGAGGCGGATTTAGTAGAAGCGCGAACGTATTAAGAGTGAAATTTTAACAATTAAGAAACCCCGGTCAGTCGCTGCGCTCCTTCTCTTAGGATTTCTTATTTGTTAAAATTTCACTTCATAGCCTCCAACTAATACTTAGTGGAGACCAGGTGTGACCTATATTTCGTTGAAAGTAGCTACCTGAAGTTACTCACTGACATTCATTTTGAATCTGATTTATCTACAGCTAAGCCTATGAAGGCGTCAAGTAATTGATCAGATCATGTGTTAAAATCGGTTTGTCAAATTAAAGCATCATGACAGGTTGGTTCCATGTGTCATGAAATTCTCCAAAAATCTGAATTATGAAATAACTGCAGATAGGTTCCATTAACGAGTATGAATTTACCGCAACAATAGAACAATGGCATTAAACTGAGTTTCTTTCCTGTAGAGATCCTTAAAAGAAAAAAATGTATCTTGAAATTTATATTAACTATAATCTCACCTTGCATCAAGCTGGGGGAATATTCAAACATGCCAAAACACTGTTGATCTGTGTCACGCCCTGTCCACTGTGCACAGTTGCTAAAACAACAAATAATTATATGACATGTAACATTTGTGTCTGTTTTAAGAACAATGTAATTAATTTGCCGGTAGAAAAATGAAAAGTATATGAAGTGCTTTAGCAACTTTGCGCTTATGGTAAAACAGCATACCGGTATTAAAATACAGAAAAAATGGAAGAATTGATTCACATTTGTTCTCTTTTTATGCGGTTTTAATTAAGTGCAATTAGCACATGTAAATGGAAAATTTACTATAAGTAGCATAAGTGCTAAGCCGCTAAGACCAAATAAAAGATATGTGTGTTTCATGCTACATGGAAACCAAACATAGGGTAGGTAGGTAGGGAAAATGTGCAATTATTTTTAATTTTACAACCTGTATAGAACAGGAATCTCATCCTTAAAAATTCAAATAAGTTCAGGGTACAGAAAAAATAAAATGGAGTATGTAGGGTATCCTGAAACACAGGTGTTATTTTTTTGGCAAAATGCACTTTATGAAATTTGTTAATTACTATCAGCACAAATGCGTAAAAAAAACTTGAATCAATTCTTGAATAAATATCTTTCAAATAGCTGTATTTATACCAGAATGTTCCTGGACTAGCTCAAAATTGAAACAGGGGGTGAAATTATTGTGGCTCAATATTGACTATAATCCTGGGTCTTAAATGACTATTAACTAATGCACTCTAACAACAGAGCTATCAACCAAATTATCACAGCTAAACCCCTACCAGGCAACCACTCATTTAACACTTCTCTTGAGTCTGATAAGTCGTTAAAAAACAACGGTTTATAAGATGGCTTCGATGACAGTATGAACAGAATGAAGTTGAGCAAGGATGAGCATTTTAAATGTTTAACTTAACTCCGAATACCGCGAAAATGTGAGACAATACCGCATCTTCGCATGTAAAAGAAGCTTACTGAATTAAGCGTTTATTACTTAGGAGGAATAATATTGTCTAATAAATAAACGAAGAAGTTTATTGTTGTCGTCTTGTAGACGTTTATTTTATGCACTAATTTTCTAATAACCAACAAAATGATCAATATTTACATGTATTTACCTGTTGGTTTAAACATATTTTATTGCATTTATTAACAAAGTATGCAAATGGGTCGGGCCACAAGTTCTTACAACATTAGTTACGGCCCTTCCCAAGGTGTTCATGTCAAAAGTTTTCCCATGTTTTTTCCCCGTTGGTATTTTGTTGAGTGTCTGGCAGTTAAAGTTGTAGCACTTCACGCACAGCACGGCCGCCAGACCGAATGTCTGTATATCTATGCAATGGTGTAGATGAAGATGACCACCACACGAAATACATGCCTTTAATCCGTCTGCTAAAATTTCTAACTCTACCACTCGTCTGCCAAGTGTCCATGGTTCACGTATATCGTCAGCTTTTACGAATTCCTCATGACCCAGAATTGAGATATCTGGCAAATTACTTGTTGATGAAGTCGAAGAAAAATATGAATGGTCGTCCAGCGAATTCTGTAAATTCCATTTCTGTTTCAAAGTATCAGATGCTTGTTTAATCTTATTTGAAGCTGATGTTCTAACGAATCTTCCTTTTAATCTATGACGCGGCATTGTAGAATATTTTAAAACGGCAAACGTATCACGGTATGAAAATATGTGAAAAACATACCGGCCAAAAAATATCAAAACATACTTTTAATATGGCGCCATCTGTTAGACGACGTCCGATTGTCGTCATATTGAAACATAAAATATGTTATCACGCATAGTTTTCAGATTATTTGTATATATAATGAATTATATGTACATCAGTTCATTAAAATTTCTATAATAAACCAATATATTGTGATTTGTGGGCGAAACAGTTTACGACATTACCTAACGTATTACGTCATACGGCGCATGCGTATATTAACCAGCCAACCTCCTTAAATATGCGTTAAAGCAGGAAGACACTTAAGCATGTTACACTATGCATGACCATTTACAAACTACATTTATTGCATGTAGCGCTACAGTAAAGCAATCTCAATTTAAACATGTTTCTGGTGTTAAACCCGACTAATTAAGTATTTAACTCCAAATATAAACCCACCTTAGTACCAAAATATGCTGGTCATATATTGAGATCATTTTTTTGCATCAACTATGTAAATAATCTATTAGTTGATCCCATGTAGCATTGGTATGAAAGTACAACAGGCTTGTTTGAAACAGTTTTTTTTTCAAATGACATACTTTGTACATAGATGAAATTGTTTAAATTCCAGTATTAAATGAATGAAAATAGCTGAAGAAAAGCATCGTTAAAATAAGCTTTTATTCTTCAAACTAGGTCCCACAGTGTCATTGCAGATGTACAAACAAACATACACACTGGATATTTCGGTTGACCTGTTCATGCAAAGTGTATGTGTAAGTCGTGATCTAAATGTATATCTATGCATTATACACATGGTTTTAACACAACAACTCTATGTTAATGTTAAATGCGGTAATAGGTACTTGGTAAGATACAGTTACAATTTCACTTCTTTCTTTAAATACTTGTAAATATTTATTTGTACCTCAAGACAATGTCCGTTGACATTATAATAATTGCCAGCGTTTTAAACTATTTTTTGACAAGATTACTTACAGTTTAAAATTTGTTTTCTAATTAGCGTTAACATATACTTTGGAGAAAGGCAGCTACGAACCGTACTTTTTAAAATTGCGTTTATACCATGGGTAATGCGGACCAATGATTTTATCCGTTTTTGGCGGCCATCTTGGACGCCATCCTGAATGTCACACTTTGCACCATGATTCAAAATGTCTACCCTCGATTATATTTCTTCTTAGATGACCCCTACAGGATTCCACATAGCCATTTAGAAGTCCTATCAGCAACTAGTCTATACCCTCTGTGCTCATTCTCTCCAAAGAAATAGTCCTGACAAACACAGTAAAATGCTTACGACTCAATACAACAGACATAATAATTTAAAGTAGCCATCCTGCCAACAACAGCCAAATTTTACAACATATATATGTACGCCGTTACTAAACCTACTGACGACGAGGTATATATATAATTTACATGTTTTGATAATCCATTCATTTTACACATATTCAATCACAAGTATCTTAAGAACCCGTAAAATACTATACTTTTAATCGGAACATATACATTATTATATGACTTTAACACCTGGATAGAGTTTAATAAATATTCTAATAGTTGTTTTTTTGCCGTTATTTATGTGTTTAGTTTCTTTAACATCACGTTAGATTTAACCTTGAATAAAAACTAATCTAGGGGAAAAACATGCAAATTAGAAACATTGCATTTTGTCATGGAATATTTTTAGCATCCTACGACCCGGAAGTACTTCATCACTGGTCTGACACCAGATAGCGTGTAAACCTTTGAAGCTCAATCTGTTTTAAACAATTTAACAACTATATACATGTTTAGTTTCCGTATTTTATTTTCATATTTACTTGTTAAGGAAGACAATTTCGTAGCATGTTCACTAATGTGTTTCCGCAATGACTGCGTTTTAATCTTATCACGCATCATATATTTGCATTGGTTCTTCACTGAATTAATAATAAGCAAAACTGAATTTGAATTTCATAGATGGATATATGGATTTATTGTATACTTTCATATTGTCCCGTTTAGTTTGCATTGAGCTAAGTGTGCAATATTCTACGATATTGCACACATTGATATTGCACGGGAACTTTTTCTCGTGCTTGCTAAGAGCCGCGAAATAGAAATAAGGAACTACTTTCAAATAAAAATAACGGAATCCTTCCTATAGTGCCAACAAAAAATACGTGTTTTTTTTTCAACCTTTTATGGTAGAAATTGATAAAATAATTGAAATGGTCACTCACCCACTGTTTTTAACGTTATCGAATGGTAAACAAACTCTAGAAAATCGCTTGATATTTTTAATGACGTCATCCGACGTCGACGTCGTTTTCGCGCAAAATAATCATCCACACAAAATGAAACTGAATGCCATCAAAAGCTATAGAAATAACACAAATACAAATAAAAGTAATAGTCATACAATTAACATTGATCGAAAACAACATGAAAGTATACAATAAAAAGCTTATTGAATTTGTATGGCTAAATATTACTTGGAACTCGTTGTTTTGGCGCAGGACGACTCGCAAGCTCGTCGTCCTTTGCCAAAACAACTCGTTCCAAGTAATATTTAGCCATACAAATTCAATAACCTATAATATAGATACAGTATATCAAAGTGTGTTGCTGCTATCCTTTTAGGAAGTGAATTCAGTATCTCTCATCATAGCTAGGCGCCCAGCCGTAGTTCGTTGAAGGTTGTCTGTACTTGGTATTTACAAATAAGTTTTCTCTAATATAATTCTGCTTTGTGAGTGTGCATGTCTTAAGAAATTTCGAATGTTGCCATTCTGAGTTAAACTAAATTTCCTTTAATATACCATTTACTGAATTCACTTTAATTGTCACCGTTTTAATATAGCGTGTGTGTGATTGAATCATTAAATGTGACCCCACTTATATGAGCTATAAGTGTATATGTATGCGTATATATGTTAAATGTACCTCTAGGCGAATGTGTTATGATGTAGAGTCACAGTACATCAGAGAGTACGTGTTGCAGCTATTCATTTTTAGGAAGTGAATGCATGCGTTTGATTTCTGTAGATCTCATCTTAGCTAGGCGCCCTGACGTATTTCGTCCGAAGGTTGTCTATTCCTGGTTGCACATACAGTGTGTGCGTGCGTGCATGCGTGCGTGCGTGCGTGCCTGCGTGATACAATTTTGTGAAATACAATTATCTGATAGACAGAAAAAAGACAAGACAGATAGATAGATGGATAGATGGATGGATGGATGGATGGATGGATGGATGGATGGATGGATGGATGGATGGATGGATGGATGGATGGATGGATGGATGGATGGATGGATGGATGGATGGATGGATGGATGGATGGGTGGGTGGGTGGGTGGAAGACAGACAGACGGACGGACGGACGGACGGACGGACGGATAGATAGATAGATAGATAGATAGATAGATAGATAGATAGATAGATAGATAGATAGATAGATAGATAGATAGATAGATAGATAGATAGATAGATAGATAGATAGATAGATAGATAGATAGATAGATAGATAGATAGATAGATAGATAGATAGATAGATAGATAGATAGATAGATAGATCTGTTTTGTAGTATGCTGTGCTTAGTGACCCTGTCAGAACAACTGCCGCTTTTGAACTTCCATTTATTAGAAGTTAGAGAAGTTATAGCTCCGCCCCTTTGGTTATTCTGAAATAAATGAGTTAATGATTTGCATTCATCAAGGGAAATTTGAATTGCAAGAGATTTTTGTTGTTTTTTGCCTAAGAATATACAAATCAGTGATACGAACCTATATACATTATATACATTATAATTGTATACATTATATACATTTTTGGATATAACCTATAATTATAGTTCAGCCTAACCCATTCAAAGTATCAAGATGACAATTTTTAGCTTATGGTTCTCAGAACAATTTTGAAATATAATCGTATATGAGATTAGAAATATCAAAATATTTCTAATCTATTCTAGGTATCAAATAATTGCGGAAACCTTTGTAGAATTGGTGAAGTGTGTTATTCAGATACGGGAGACTGCTTAACATTAGGTAAGTTATTAAAGTACAATTGGATACAATTCGATGTCATGGTACAAAATAATCTCACGGTACAATTCAATTTCACGATAATATTCGATATCACGGTATAATACGATATATCGATACAATTCGATATCTCGGAGCCACCTTTTTTGGACTCGTTGATCCCAAAGGACCAGTATAGAATAACACTACGGATGCGTTTTACATCCGTCACACGGCACTAAACCGTGAAACGTTAATAGGAATGTTAATAAATACTGAAAAATGATATTCTTTAGAAGAAACAACCACAACCAAAACATAAATAACACTCGATTATGTTGAAGCTGCTATTCATGAGAGGTAATGTGAGAATCACAATCTCTCATGCGCCCTATCAACGGCCTAAAACCGTATTCTGCTTCAAATCACCTATATTTGGTTGTGCATTTAATAAATATGTTAAGTGTTATGTTTTGCACACCATCGCAATTTTGACCTTATATGTTCACGGAAAACTGATCGATCAAATGATTTTGGTACACATCTTAAGTTTTCATTTCAACAATGTTTATTCAAAATGGTAAGTAGGATCCATTGGTCCATTCTACTACTGATGTAAAGGTCATTATGTCAAAGGTCAAGGTCTCAGTTAACTTAACCTTATCTTAAAAAATGGTAGAGCACAGAATAATCCTCCGTGGTGTCACTGAGTTTCGTCGATGTGTTCTTGGGCAAGACACTTTCCCTTAGCCTCATCCGTCGGATGGGGACGTAAACCGGGCGGTCCCGTGTATCGTTCTATCCCCGAGCACGTTAAAGAACCATAGAAATCTATACGATAATGAGAGTAGGGCACGGTTCCCGGATTTCTATGTATCCTTCCCCTCTCTCTGGGGCGGTTCTAAATAACCCATACTGTGTTGATGAGCCGTTAAACAACATTTAGTTCAATTCAATTCCAATTAGGGTTTGTCAGATGAGTATTGACTGTTTGGTGCCTATATAAGTAGATATAAGTTATTTATACAATATATTTAGTTCATTTACATTTGTCGGCGTGCCTTTGCTAGTGTCAGTTCATTAGTTTAAAAGTCAAGGTCACAAATAACTTAAACTTCATCTAATCTGTATAATAATGTTTGGTACAAAAACTCAAGTTTTCAAATCATGGGATAGGTTTACTTCATTAGCAAAAAATACTGCTCATTTATTGTTTTCCTCAGATATCACCATGTACCATGTCCCCAATCTTCTCTGTATTAAATAATAGTAGAATAATAATGATCGCTATAGTCGAGCGGCGCTGGTGGGAATTATTATACAATAACAATATTAGTTTTGCTTGCTTTAAACGCTTAAAAGCATCTACTTTGGGAAGCATCCATTGGTTTTACCGATATGCTTGTCATGGTAATAGTTCAGATGAAAATAACCAACACAATCGAGTCGTACGTTCGGCTAATAACGTCTTGTAATTATATCTTGTATTATCATATCTATATATACTCATTTTCGGCCCGCAATATGCACACAATTACCCTACAATAAGCTCTCCAGAAATGAGCCGTATCATAAATGCGGTCCGATACGCCAAATTTAGGTCATGTGACAGGACCGCAAATGCATATACATATTGGTCCAGTCACCTGACCGTTAATGGCCCGGTCACCTGACTGGGCTTATGACCGTCACCTGCCAGTTACGATTATTGGCGATTGCTTTTATCTGTTTTTGTTTTTGAGATCATAAATTTGACGTTAAACCCGTCAGTGACATGACGTAACCGAAGTGACGTCAACTAACATAACTGCCGTCATCTTAAATAAGCGTTAAAATGGAACCGGGCGAGAAGACGGTAGCGTCAGTGGCTAACAGATTATTTTATTTATCTAATTGTTGAGGAAAGGCGTTATGAAGTAAATGAAACTGACATAGGAGCAAGTGTCAACAAAACGAGGAATGGAAATAAATCTACAGAAAAGCAGACTAAATCTGGTCTTAAAATTGTTCACGTAGTGGTTTCGCTCGACTGGTGAGACTAGTTTAGGCCTACTGAAGAAACTGGCGTCACGGAGTTGGACGGTATATTGGACGTTTTTATTCTTTGTGTAGTCCGACAAAACTAGCTAGATTCGATAAAATCAGTTCAGGCCATCATCAGCTGGTACTTAATCAAGAAGAGGTATGAGCATCATATTCCTTTACATAGCTAAGGAGTTTCAGCATTCAAGGAACGTACTGACAGCTACAAGAAATGCCCTGAAACAGCAAGAAACGGGAAATAAAGAAATAGGAATGGACGAATTGAAGGAAAAAAAGAAGAGAGAATAAACTACAAACAATACAATTAAAGATAAAATTGTGTTGTTGCTTTCGTTCATTTATGTTTGCTATTTTTATTTTATAAATTAATTCGGTAACAGTTCAATATATTTGATTTAAAAAAAAAAGAAGACATAATCCCAAATGCGTATATATATGATAAAATGATTAAAAGATGGGTGGTGCGTTCACACATTCGTGAACATGAGTGGGGGTTAAATGTATGTATATGCTGTTTCAGTTGTGAATTAACACGATGCCTTTGAGCTTGCGGGTGTGTATGAAATGTGTGCGGGCATGTGAAAGGAAAAAACAATTACGTATTGTTCTACGCATATTTGTACGCAAGATATAAACATGCGCAAACAATTTGCACATTATATTTTATATAATGCAAAGTTGGCTATACAACCTTTATACATGCAACATAGATTAATATACTATATATTTAGCATTAAAACACACTAAAATAGAGATATATGTATGCAAACTATAGGTCAACAGTATGTATAAATTATGTATAAATTGAAACGGGAAAATATGTTGGTCATATACGTTGTTTGAACTATACAAAGTGCTATGCTAGAATTGTATGAATAAGAAACAATAGTTAATAATGAATTGTTTGTATATTATAGATGTTTCATGCTAAAGTATTTGATAAAATAAAACACATTCATTATAAAAAATATAACAAAAAATAGTGTACTGTTAACGTTCCTTTGAATATTTAGTTTCCCTAGCTGTAAAACATAAACGCGTTGGTATTCTCTCTCGCTCTGACTTCGATCCATATTTCTTATGAAACATTAAATTATTATTTTATATGAATTACCACAGAACTTAAAGTGTGCTAGATTCATTAATATATTATCCGGTATGTGTTACGTTTTAGAATGCGACCCTCTTGAATTAAATAACGGAGCGATCTACGGGAACATGAAAGCAGTAGGCTCGCGGGTAAAATATACGTGCAATCAACCGTACAAAGAGAAGAAAGGTCAGATGTATGCGACATGTTTGGCGACGGGTTTGTGGAATTATACACCTCAGTGCATAATAGTCACAGGTATGAATGTAGGTAAAGTGCGAATCGAATTTGAGTTTGTAGATATCAACACGCTAGTTTTTAGACCGGTTCAGTTGCATCACGGGATTCAATTGGCATTACTAATGTAAACAAACGCAGTGTTTTTTACGATAGTTCATTTGCTTCAAACGTTAAATTACATTGTCTTCACTATTTTTAACTCTTGTAGTTTGACGACATGTTGATATATGTTTTATATGTTTATTCATTTATTAAATTAGTCATAGCGAAAACTGGATGGTATATGATGTTATTACATTTATTCTAAATATCTTTGTCTAAATGCTGTTTCTTTCATACATGTTTAATTAAATGATATACGGTAGTACTATGTACAGAAATAGTTATTTATATTTGTCTTAAATGCTCATTTCACCGAAAGCTAGATTAGTTTGTAGATGTATATGCGCAGGTTTGTAGAAGTTATGCACTAGTTTGTCGATGGTATGTTTGCTATAAGTGATAGTTTTTCGATGGTTTATATATATACACTAACTGCAAAACAACAGAGAACGCAACACATATATTAATAAGGTTAACGTTTTTGCAATCTTCTTATAATTCACATGATTTTATTTCTACTAAGATCGTAGCAAAATGAGTATTACTAAAAAAAAACGACGTATAAATAGAAGGTAAACCAATTCCTTTTTTTGGTATGATCGTGGTCGTGAAACCACTAAAGCTGTTATTGTGTAAGAAATGGACTGAATGAAAAAAGTACTAACAGTAGGTCAATGCTTTTTACATTCAGGTAAGCCTATACATTATGAACATAGAAAGCTTCACGTTTTTTGGTGTCTGAAAGAAATGGACTTCACCACAGACTTCAATGTAAAACTCGAATGTAAATTAACAAAATGCTAACATTGACATACTTCTCATGTAAAACATATGCTCTCATGGTGTCTGTGAAATAGACTTAACCAAAAACGTGAATATAAAATCTGATGGACGTACGGACGTATGGTTGGAAAATGGTAACACTGTTATGGCGGGCCATAGTTACATTTTACAAAACACTACATGTGTCTTATACTTCAACGTAATAATTTCAGAGATGACATGTTAGTAATCAATGAAAGGACTAGACGAAATATTTTGCGAATGTGTATTCTTAAACCTGGAAAGTCTGGTTATTTTTGGTAGTGAAGTTGCATTATTCTCAGTCAAACGCTTGAGTTTCTGTTTGAGAGTTTTTTTACACATTAGCTTCGTCTTCGAGGACTCGTTCAAAGCATAGAAATCCATATCTAAAATTATGGAAATATTAATTGGAAAACATTGAATAAGGCTACACATAATTATTTATTTATGTGGGTTGCCATATTATATATATATATTATAATGAATGAAGTTTTAGCTTGCATTTGAAGTACACAACATTTAATTTACATCATCAACCAATTTTATAACAGAAATATAATCAGTTAAGTATTGCTGAATTGCTATAAAATATAATGTTACTGTATTTAATTAATCAATATATTACCAATATATTATTGAATATATGTGTGTATTCTTATTCAAATGTGTCTCGTAAATAAACATTGATATGTCCATGAATAACCACGAGCTCAGAACTTAATCAAACATTTTTTAAACAACTAATATAAAGGCGACCATTAATTGTTTAGTTTATATATTTCCATAAAATATGAAGTATTTTTAGGGCAAATGGTATAACTTAACAAAATAAATTAAACGCTAAAGCGACACATTCTATACACTGACAGATAAGATATTATACAATGAAATACTTTTTTTACCGACTGTAACTTTGGACATAAGCAAGAAGTGACCTAAATGTTAATATTTATCCTATAAGAATATGAGAAATTCTAAAAAGAAAAGCAGCGCCTCTACATCAAACGACTAGCGCTTAACTTCAACAAACTCTCGCGTCGATACATGTTAACATCTACAAACCA
The DNA here is from genome assembly GCA_037043455.1 of Cyrtodaria siliqua. Taxonomy (NCBI): domain Eukaryota; kingdom Metazoa; phylum Mollusca; class Bivalvia; order Adapedonta; family Hiatellidae; genus Cyrtodaria; species Cyrtodaria siliqua. The sequence continues at coordinate 9,166 of JAWPHD010009332.1, read as the reverse complement.
AATCAGACAAAATATGTATTTTGGCTTTAAAATCTAGTTATGAAAAAGAGTATAATAATGGCCTTTGGAAACGGACGTAAACGACACATAGTTTACGAAATATTCCAGTCTCGGTTTGATTTTGTTCGTGAGCGGTAGTGAAATATGCTAGCTACCGCTCAAGCCCTCTAGCGCCGGGTTGAGCAGAACTCAATATTAATAAAATCAATAATACAAAATTTTATGAAGCCAACATCTATAAGAAAAATATTGAAATACAATTCAACGGATCCAACAAATGTATTTTGATGAAATATTAGGCAATCAAGTAGATATATTACACGTTCTTACCTTATAAACCACCTGAAAACATCAAATTCAGATTTCCACGTAGTAAACGATGTGGTCGCTTGAATTCTCGTGCATTGTGTAAATGTAAAACATGGACAGGCAGTGTAAAGTGTTATGGTGAATAAGGTTTTAAAAGCACAATTAGTTTAGTCTACAAACTAGCGTGTTGATATCTACAAACTCAACTTGACCTACAGGTGGTATGTAGTCTTGTTGTAGTTTATTCCTCCAAGGCTTCATTTAAAATTAAATCCTTCACGAGTGAATGGGCATGTTTGTGGTTCAATAAACCATTTTAAAACTAATAGTGTGTCTTAAAGATACTATAGGTCTATATAAGGTGTGTGGGCGTATACCTAGGGCAAATGGGAGGTGTTTTACGCTTGGTTTACTACCAAATGCAAGCTTGTGAAACATGGCTGTAAACCTTTATATAAGGAGAGAAACGTATACCAGGACATCATTTTAAATCCATCGTTTGTTGTAACAACATCGATATCCACCCACAAATGCCAATGTAATACTCATTGAACAATATTTCGCTCAACACGGGATTCGAACTTGAGACCTCCGGATTGACAATCCGTATACATAGCAATTAGAGACTGAAATACTACTTTTTAATTTAACTATCTATTCGTTTAATAATATGTATTGGGTAATTTCTCACTGTTATGTCAACAAAACATACACAGTACATTTTCAGCGTATAATATTCTAATGTTGGAAATTGTAATCTATATTTTCCGAGGCGTTTATTTCCGAAGGACTTTGGTGTACGTATGCACTTAGAAACGCATTGAATCCCACACACAGACGCACGCACGCACGCACACAAACAACAAAAACACACGTACACACACACAAGGATAATGTCTACAAGCTAACAGTATATCGATAACACTAACGCTATTGATCAATTGATTGGATTAGCCTGATGGTAAAGCGTAGTGATTGTCAATCCGAAGGTCATGGGTTCAAAACTCACATGGGCTATACTATTTTTCAGAGGATTGTGTGTATTTGTGAAATAGGTACGCTATACAAATTGTCTTATATACGTGTTTCCAGCCATGTTACACGAGCTTGAAGTTGGTAGTAAACCAAGCGTTAAACCTCTCCCATATGATTTCGGTACACGCCCTCTAGCCTTAAATAGAGCTATAGTACCTTTAACTCACGGTACTTTAAATTATCATTAATGTACTAACGTGACTCCACGTACATCCAATCAATAGTGTTACCTTTTCATCAGTTTTAATTTATATTACTGTCACAGTAGTGTTTTTGTGCCGTGTGATGACCGTACAAAATCTCCCAGTACATCCAATCAATATGGTTATAGTTTCATCCCATAGGAACTGTATGACATTCATTGATCCAGTTTTAATTTATTTTACTTTTACTGTCACACTAGTGTTGTTTGTGCCATGTGGTGACCGTAAAAAAATTCTCCCAGTACATCCATTCAATATTGTTATCTTTTCATCCCACAGGGATTGTATGACATTCATTGATCCAGTTTTAATTTATTTTACTTTTACTGTCACACTAGTGTTGTTTGTGCCATGTGGTGACCGTAAAAAAATTCTCCCAGTACATCCATTCAATATTGTTATCTTTTCATCCCACAGGGATTGTATGACATTCATTGATCCAGTTTTAATTTATTTTACTTTTACTGTCACACTAGTGTTGTTTGTGCCGCCATGTGGTCACCGTAAAAAAATTCTCCCAGTACATCCATTCAATATTGTTATCTTTTCATCCCACAGGGATTGTATGACATTCACAGATCCAGTTTTAACTTATTTTACTTTTACTGTAACACTAGTATTGTATATATTGTTATATTTTCATCCCACAATTTATTTTGGTCAATTAACAATTCAGGAGACGTTCTTGATACAATAGGCAATAAATGTCAAGTGCCATCTATAAGTACTTATGACTTTTCAACAATGTATACAACCTTACCACATCACCATATCAAAGACAAGTTTATTGCTCTTATTCAAAAATATCATTCGCTAGGAAAAACTACATGTGTGGCCTGTAACAATATTATAGCATTTTTTACAGACGGCAATTTAGACGATTACACTATGTGAACTTGCCAAGCAGTTTGTGAAGCACCCATGTTACTATTCGATAATACAGTTGATAGACAAATTGTTGGTATCCCTATGGGTACGAACTTTGCATTTCTTGTCGCAGATTTCTTTTGTAGTGTTATGAATGAGATTTCAAAGAGATTTCATGTTATGTTGAGTCTTTCGTCACATACATGTACTCAGGTAAATGTAATTGAAGCCTTTAATGACAATTCTCGGTATCTAGATGACATACTGCACATTCAAACTCTTTTCTTTCTATTAGAATTAACAGAATCTATCCCAAAGAACTTCAACTCAACAAAGCTTATATTTCTGATGCTGTCGCTTCTTTTCTTGATTTACATCTCTCTATAGAAAACGGAGAAATAATAAGTAAACTATATGACAAGAGAGATGATTTTAATTTTGATATTTTTAATTATCTCCACTTAAATGGGAATGTTCTCTGATCTACTTCTTATAGGGCTAAGTTTCTATACTTATTCGTTTTTGTAGATTTTGTGGTCGAGATGAGGCCTTTAATATTCGTAATCTGTGTATAAATAAGAAGCTACTCCATCAGCGTTACCTTACTATACACTTCGAAAAACCTTCACAACATTGTAGATTTACTTTTAAAATATAAAAGTAAATTAAGAACTCTTCTACGACAAGGACTATCCAAGTCTGACTTCTTTCATGATTTACATCTCTGTATTGAAGATGGCGAAATAATTAGTAAAATCTATGACAAGAGAGATGATTTTAATATTGATGATGTTAATTATCCCCATTTAGATGGGGATGTTCCCCGAGCTACTTCTTACTCCAGCAGGGCTACCGTTAACATAAACTTCGAAAAACCTTTGCACAGTTTTATTATCGTAACCCTGATCTATTTTAAAGTATAAAAGTAAATTAAGAACTCTGAAGGAGTTAAAAGCGACAAGGACTATTATATTCTGACTATAGTGATGTGTTTTGGAAACTGTGTAAGGTTCTTGGTCATAATCACGTTCATACAATCTTTATTAAACTTGTTAAAACGTTTATCACAAGAGGTTATGACTCTTTATTTTTGCAACGCACTGCAAGTTTAGTGATTGGCCTATTTACAGTCCGCCACTATGCTTTCCTCTTTGATTGTGTGATGTTGGGGCGTCCGTGGCCGAGTGGTTTACGTCTCTGACTTGAAATTACTTGCCCCACACCGCTGTAGGTTCGATCCCTCAGGGGCCTAGGAATCTTTATGTGAGGAAGCTATCCAGCTGGCTTGCGGAACGTCGGTGATTCTACCCAGGTGCCCGCCTGTGCATGAAAATTGCCCGGAGTGGCACATGGGGTCTTCCTCCACCAATGGAAGCTGGAAAGTTGCCATATGACCGTAGCTGTTGGTGCGACTATAAAATCCAATTTAATTCAATTCAATTGATTGTTTGATGACCGGACATTAAGTTCATTGCATGTACAGTTGCTTGATCAAATTACACGTATTTTTTTCTGATTTTAATTTGTCATTTTGTATGTTGCCATAGAGACAAACAATCTTTATTCTTATGAGATTTCTGAACGACTTGGACAAATGTGAAATAATTATCAAAATCAATTGACCAACAAAGAAGATATGACATTTGAAGATTGTTCTAAAACGGATATGGGAGCGGCCGTTATAGTTCTAAATTTCCATATATGGCAGATTGATAAATGTCGTTTAAATCACGGCAAATAAATGTAAAATCCTTTACCGGTCATTTTATGCATTATTACAATTTAATATACGTATTTTTGATGCAGTTTCTGTTATATTTCCTCCCATACAGATCAGTAAATTATTACATATTCCGCATATGGTACTTTAAAACTATGATGTAATCATAATCTGAACATGGTGACTTCCATATCCGTTTCAAAGCTCCCGAAAATAAAGAGTATTTGCTTGTATGCCTATATTCGCTTTAACATGTGTTTCACTTCCATTACATGTATGTATCATACAGTACGGTATTTTACAATAGGTATTTAATGTATTATCAAATATCGTTTTACTTTCAATTTTATTCTCAACTTCACAAAAGCATTAAATATATTTTGATTATTAAGTATGCATTGCATAATGGCATTTTGTGCATTTGTTTATCAGCGTGATGACATGAAATCGTGTAAACTTTTTTTTTTATATTTTCGAGGGGCGGTTACGGTATTGGTAGATAGCATTGTCATTTTCTTTGTTTGTATCGTTCTCTTTTGAAATTAGACACCTGTTCAGCAACCCAAACTTACAACACAGGCTTTACCAACGTCGCACGTGGTGCACAGGTCAATATGAGTAGCCAGTATGATTTGATATCACCAGGAAGCCTGATGGTAAATGGAGTCCGCAGTAGTCAGTGGCCATGTGCAGGTACGCACGGCAGCGACCATCCAAACATGATTCTGGATATGGGGAATGTCTACAACGTCTACTCTGTGTATATCCTAAACAGAGCAGATTGCTGTCGTACGTATACTATTTGTGTGTATATGAGTAATTGAATGGAATCATTGTTTAGCGACCCATCATTACATTGTTTTGGTTATTTTGAGCCGCCCCTAAGACTAAGAGAGTGAAAGGATGCATTGGAATCGGTAACCGTACCCAACTATTGTTTGGGGCGGTTGTTTCAGCCGAAAGTTTTTCGGCATTAACATGAGCAGTTTTAGTAATACGAATATAAATTATACTTCATTAGAATTGGACTTGTTTAGTGGTAAATGAAAACACCTTAGTTTTGAAAATCGATTGAGAAATAAATATGTTATCGCCAATTTGAAAATGCTTTTTGGTGGGCTTTTTCTTCCATGTAAATGTCTTGATGATGGGACAGCAGAAAATTAAGAAATCTCAAACAACATCATTGCCTTAATATTTTGCTATAAAACTTTTATTAATTTACATTTATCTAACACAATTGAACCATTTTGCATTACAAAATCGAAAATAATACAGTTTTCAATTTTTTTTTAATGAAGCAGAATGTTACATTAACTAATTTAGGTACTAGTTGAATTTTGTCTTAAAGTCAAAAATATTTGGCTTAAACAAGGCCACGAACAATGGTACTATCCAATGTATGTTTATGGTTATTTAACGTTCGTGGACTCCGCACGTTCTACGTCCCTTAACTGACGTACGAGGCAGAGGAAACGTCTTGCCTGATATATGATAAATGCCGAACATGTTAAATAAACGAGATACAATCATGGAACAATATTTAATTGTAGCTGTATGGATTTTGTTTTATCGTGATAGTTAATCTTCTGTATTTGTAACCGCTCCAAAACAGGAAATAGCGTTTACCACAATATAACTTAGATTCATTTAGACGAAGGTTTAAATTGAGCTATTTGCGTAATAGGGCCCATTAAGGGGTATATGTAAATAAATAGGTTTACAAGAGCGTTACTACAGTCTCTGTTGCAGAGCTGGCGTTTATGGCGATATCGGTATTGCTTCACATGCAATCGTTCCGACTTCAAACCCCGTTGAGTGTACTAATATGTATATGTATTTTTTCCGATACGTTATTGTCTATATGTTTTGTGTGATATTTTACGGTTTCAAATAACAAACATATAAAAGAAGGATGTATGTAATAAGAACCAGTAGGGGTATATGTAAATACATAGGTTAATAAGACCGTTATTGAAGTCTCCCCCGCAGAACTAGCTTTTATGCGATGTCAGTAGAGCGTCCGCTTCACATGTAATCGTTCCGAGTTCAAATCACGCTGAGTGTCTTAATATTTATATATATTGTTTCCGATATGCTAAATGTATTGTCTATATGTGTTGTTTGTGATATTTGTGGATTTCAAATATCTCAAAAATATAAAGCATGTAGGTATGTAACAAGACCCGGTATGGGGAATGTGTAAATATATAGGTTAATAAGAGCGTTATTCATTGATAAAGGTACACTTAGATACGATTGAAGACAAGAATAAACAATTACCCCCATTTCATGATGTTGGTAGATACGGTCAATGATATGCGCAATCGTCGCACAATGAAAGAGGAAGGCAAAGACATTAAATACTTTGATGCATTTCCTATTACAGTTTTGACAAGTATTGTATGAATACGACCAGATAATCATAAGGTCAAATTTAAACAAAAGGCAATTCACCAATGAATCTGGGCTGTAATAGTCCTTGACGCCGTTTTGTTTGAACATGAAAACGACCAAAGGTCTTACGAAATTGGTAACATACACTTCTGACAAGTCATTTAGTATAGGCTTTATGGCTTTCTAGGCTTTTGTTTTAAATGGTCATATATACCTGATCATCGTTGTATTGTACTTATATTGCCATTTACTACTCTAGTGTTTTAGAGGATATAGCCCGGTGGGGATTTCTTTATGTACACTGCCTTCTTAAAGTTGTTTAATTTGGATGACAATAGGGTAGGAGTTAGAATTGGTGCAATTATCCACTGTGCTTGATTGTAAATACAAACGTCTTTGACCGTTTGTGCAAAAATAAATTTGAAACTGGAATCACGTGCCCGTAATTATATATTTTTTTATTAAAGTATTTCTGACTATCCGCATTTAGTTCGTCAATATAATGATGAAGTTCCCCTCTCTGTTTATATATAACTTTAGTATCTTTCTGCCTTTGTGTATATCTTGGATAGCAGGTGTTTCTATCTCAGCCAATCGGGAACGATACCGGCATCTCGACAAAAGTCAATATTTTGTTTAGGAGAACTGTTCTAGACGTTTGTCTTGAAGCAAGCGTCGCCGATGATCTAGACTAAACCATTTTATATCGAATGTTCAAAAGAAGGTCCTTCTGGTAAAAAATAAATTGGTTCCGTGGTATAATTCTAAACGAACTGAAAAAAAAACACTCATGCAATTATTGTATGTTCAAATGGTACTGTTACTATCAAGTGAACACTATACGAACAATGTGTTACTTGCTAGTTCTAAATGATCAACGTTACTAATATGTTTCAGCCGAGAGACTGTTCAACCTAAGCATACTGTTTGGTGAGACGCCGGATGACATGATAGAACTTGTATACCATGCCGGTCCAATAGGAGCAGACTGCACATTTCTTCTACACGAAGTAACACGTGCACAGTTTGTTAAATTGGAAATCAATGGCTTCTCGTTTTTAACAGTTTGTGAGTTTGAAGTTTACCGTTCACTGCTATAAATGTTGCATTTGGCGGTATCCAAAGTTTAGTCTTAATGTCGTGTGTAAAATAATTAATTGTTTACGTGCAACTAGTAACTTTTGATAAACTTAAGATGACATTAACGTATGCTTTTATGTACATAATGTACGTGCAACTAATAACTTTAAATAAACTTAAAATGACATTAACGCATACTTTTATGTAAGTTTTAGGTATAATGTACGTGCAACTAATAACTTTTAATAAACTTAAGATGAAATTAACGCATGCTTTTATGTAAGTTTTAGGTATAATGTACGTGCAACTAATAATTTTTAATAAACTTAGGATGACATTAACGCATGCATTGATGTAAGTTTTATGTATAATGTACGTGCAACAAATAACTTTTAATAAACAGTTTGTTTCTGTGTTTTGTGGTTGACTGTCCTCCTTGAATGCTACTTTCCATGTCCGACCTTTTTATTTTTATTTTTAAGATGACATTAACGCATGCATTGATGTAAGTTTTAGGTATAATGTACGAGCAAATAATAACTTTTAATAAACTTCAGATGACATTAACGCATGCTTTTATGTAAGTTTTAGGTATAATGTACGTGCAACTAATAACTTTTAATAAACTTAAGACGACATTAACGCATGCATTGATGTAATTTTTAGGTATAATGTACGTGCAACTAATAACTTTTAATAAACTTAAGATGACATTAACGCATGCTTTTATGTAATATTTAGGTATAATGTACGAGCAACTAATAACTTTTAATAAACTTAAGATGACATTAACGCATGCTTTTATGTAAGTTTTAGGTATAATGTACGTGCAACTAATAACTTTTAATAAACTTAAGATGAAATTAACACATGCATTGATGTAAGTTTTAGGTATAATGTACGTGCAACTAATAACTTTTAATAAAATTAAGATGAAATTAACGCATGCATTGATGTAAGTTTTAGGTATAATGTACGTGCAACTAATAACTTTTAATAAACGTAAGATGAAATTAACGCATGCATTGATGTAAGTTTTAGGTATAATGTACGTGCAACTAATAACTTTTAATAAACGTAAGTTGACAATAACGCATGCATTGATGTAAGTTTTAGGTATGATGTACGTGCAACTAATAACTTTTAATAAACGTAAGATGAAATTAATGCATGCATTGATTTAAGTTTTAGGTATAATGTACGTGCAACTAATATCTTTTAATAAACTTAAGATGAAATTAACGCATGCATTGATGTAAGTTTAAGGTATAATGTACGTGCAACTAATAACTTTTAATAAACTTAAGATGACATTAACGCATGCATTGATGTAAGTTTTATTTATAATGTACGTGCAACTAATAACTTTTAATAAACTTATGATGACTTTAACGCATGCAGTGATGTAAGTTTTAGGTATTATGTAAGTGCAACTAATAACTTTTAATAAACTTAAGATAAAATTAATGCATGCATAGATGTAAGTTTTATTTATAATGTACGTGCAACTAATAACTTTTAATAAACTTATGATGACTTTAACGCATGCAGTGAT